>VCJI01000745.1:10938-36568 GCA_024139395.1 Backusella morwellensis | reverse complement strand
TTTTTTTTTTTGTTTCGTTACTAGTATCATTTTGCTATTAAAAATAACTAACACTGTTGCTAATAATAAAATAATTCAATAGACGTTGGAAATGTACAAAGAGGCTCCAATGGCCCTTTGTGGAGCGAGTATTTAGCTTATGGATGGGATGCAAAACTCTATAGCTTTGCTTATAGCGGTGCTGTTTGTGATAATCGTGTTTATGGTTCCACTTTAAACGAAAACCCACCGCCAAGTATCAAAGATCAAGTAGAGGCATTCTATAAACTTAAACTTGATTTAAATTCTGAAGAAACAGTATTCGGCTTTTGGTTAGGTTTTAACGATATTGTCCAAGTGGCAAAATTTGAAGGTAAAAAGATCCCCCTTATCTCTCAACAGTCTTTAACAATCTTTAACTAGATACAGCGACAGCTGATACTAAGAACATTGTCAACTGCATCAGTCAACAAGTGGTAATGATAAGAAAGGAACCATACCACTCAATTCAAAGCTAACCACTTTTAATCTCTTGCTTGTTTATACTAGAAATCAATTCGTAAAATATTTTCCTCTAATAGAATTTTACTGCTGAATGTTCCTCCGCTTGAATACATGCCTTTTTTCGCCGACTCAGAACTCTCCTTAAACCATAGTATGACAGCAACAGGTCTTAATAAATTACTTTCAAAAGAAGCAGCAAACCTCAACAAACACCACCATGGACTTGAAATGGACTTTGTTGACATCCATACGCTAATTGCAGACTTGTATGTTAATCCCGCTGTTTTTGGTTATAAAAACTCTATTTCTCCTTATTTGGATGATTGTCCTGGTGAATTTTGCTCTGGTATGACGAATAAATATGTTTGGTGGGACAAGACTCATTTCACAACAGGTAAATAGAGCCTAAAATAGCGATTTTTTAAACTTCAGAAATTATTGAAATTAAACTCAATTTGTGATGGATGTAACGTTTGGCAGCATTCCATAGAACAATAGCAAACAGTATATTGGAGGCTGAATCTTATATGCCAAGAACTTCGGTCGACAACATTTCTCATGCTCAACAAGTAATATTTGCACCAGGATCACAATATACATCAAAAAAATACAAGGTCGAACCTTTAGAGGGACTGGTGGAGGCTGCAATTAAGGAGATTGATAGTATTGCCGCTGCCAATGCAGTAACAGCAGCAAGCAGTAACGAAAAGTCGGATCTAAATAGCTTAGAGTCATTAAAACCAAATTATTTCTCAAAGAATCACTTTGGTTTATTATGCTTCATTGGTCTCTTATTGGGAATGGTACTTTGGATGAGGACACCAAGAGCCACTGGTATTCAAAAAATAACTCTTTTATTTCAAAATCGTGATCGCGGAAAGTTTTTGCCCATTCGATCAGAGCAATCATAGAAGAAATTTCAGCCCCAAGATAAACACGATGAGTTAGCAAATTATCTTTGGGGTAACGTGTAAATACAATAAAAACATCATTTTCGAAAACCTTAATTATGAAAGATCCCATTATGTTCATTACAGCATGTGTCAAAGAAAAAAGGGGAACAGAGTTCATTGATTCTTCTTGTTTTATAATTTTCTTTTGTTTACTTTCAAAGTAGATGATAATTCAACAGTATAAATGGACTCCAAGTATCCATTTTCTTCGTGGTATTATCATTATTACTACTATTGTCCTTTTTCTTTTATTTTAACAAACAATGTCGAAAAGAACGTTTGAACAGTATATTGACACAGATCTTTCCTCTTCAACTAACTATGTAGACGGAACAGAACCCCTTCTTCCAGCACAAGAACCGAACCCTGGCTTAGGAAACACTGTGCCACAGACCTCTCTTCCTGAAAATGGAACCTATTATGATCAATATGCAATAGAAGACACTTCGAATCCAAGTTCACAAGATATGGTGCACAGCGGCGACCAAGAAGTAGACATGCAAGTATATTTCGAGATGATTGCAGAATTTCCTAACATGTCAGAATATATACACCATCGTTTTTACCAAGTTTTTGTCCAGATTTGGAAGGATCTCAGAAGTGCAAAAAAGTGGGCAAAACATAGAGAAAAAAGACCCGTAGCTCGAGAATTTCTTTGTCAACAAATGGCTACAATAAATGCTATTACCCGCAAAATTTTTGGGTCAACCAATAATAACGACAAATCAGCGATTCAAACTGCATCAGCTATGGTTTCTGCTTTCATTACATTAAAGAATCAAATTGAAAAAACACATCAAGTAATTTGGATAATCGAAAATGCAAACCAGAGTCCTCTCAAAGCTATAGAACCGTTAATAGAACGTTCACGCCAAATAGAAGCAGAAGTTAAGCAGTTACTTGATCCAGATTTTAAACTCGATGCAATTGATGATCAGAGCACCTTTTCTTTGTTTTATAACGAATTTTGTAAATTAAGTCCAGAACAAAGACAAAAGCTCAGTTTAGACACATTCAACATAGGACCTCCTCAGATTTCAAGTTTGAATTCTACACAGGCAGACCCAGGCGATATTAAAGGTCAGTGAAGATACTCGAGCAATCCAAACTGTAATCCTAACCCCTAATCAAACCATTTATTATTTAGTCACAGAATTCAAACAGGAACCCAAGCCTCTGAAAAACAGCACTGGACAATCCAAATATGAACGTGTTATATATTTTTCAGAGGAATCAGAAACGGATAGCATGGATGAATTAATTAATTATGACGGCAATGAAAAATATAACCTGGAAGATAATGAACACGATGATGCCTGGTCAGATGAACCACCCAGAAAAAAACAAAAAACACTGTGTGGAAAAGGGGAAGAAAGTGACAAAAAAGTAAAGAAGGCTCCCAAAGCTCGTATCACTCGACGAACAGCAACATCGTATGATGCAAAGACAACACATTACTTGATGACCTACTTCTTTGAAGTATATAGTGTAAGAGATAAACTGACGAAAGAGGAGCGTAGGAAAATCCATAGAGAAACCCAAATCAGCCTTCGAAACATCACGTATTGGTTTTCAAATCGTAAACGCAGGTTTTCAAAAGAACTTGAGGAATACCGAAATGTTATTAGAAACAGCAATGGCACGATTACAAATTACGAGCAATACTTGAAGTGGAAAAACTCACAAGACTCAGAAGAAAATAGCACATAAAATCCAGATGTATAAAAATTCCTCAATTGACTTGTATATTTAACTGAAATAAAATAAAATATGTTAGTTTAATTGAAGAAAAAGAACCCATATGTTTATATTTCTATAAGCTGTGAGTGATATGAGCAACATTTGTGTTCCATTGTTCTCAGAAAGCAGAATAGAGTGGGTTTATTATAATATGTTCAAATATTTATTTCTCTTTTTTCTTTTAGCCATCCATTTTCTATTTTTATATTGCTGTCTGTCATGGCTCATAAAGTAAAACTTTTAGTTTAACGGATATGGATTAAAAAATGTTGTTTTTAATTTCAAAAGAGGAAATGTAGTTTGTAATAATACATAGTATCACTTAATAAAGACACTTAAAGTATTGACTCAAAAGATTCTTTACGCTTGTGCATAAGGTTGATAGACACAAAGTAAGTGTAACTCCAACTACACACATTGATTAAACTCTTGCTATATTAAATAAACACAGTTCATAGTATTGCTGTGTATAAATAAAGAACATTTTTTTTTAGATTATAAATCAGTTATAGTCATGAGATATTTACTTTCATTGCTTGATTTATATTTCTGTTTTGGTTCATTGTTGTTCGATTTAAGAAAGATGAATGTTTACTTTTTATTTCCTTTAGTCTTCATTTTAGCAAATGCGAGTTAAAATAATAGACTGGTAATGCTTTATTTAATTATCGTTTATAGTCAAAAGCATAGTTAATGTAAAATAATCCAATTTATAAACGAGATATCAAGAGACTACAGCAAAATTGTGAGCGTCTATAATAAGGCTAGGTGTGTTACTAAATTCCAGGTTCTACTCTCGATAAACGCTACTATTAGCAACTCTACACTCTGGTTACGAAGGTTAGAAAGTAAGTTCCAATCAAATAAAAATTAAAATAAGTAAAACAATCGTATACATGGACCAAGCCTTCATAGCATTAGTAGAACTCAACACTTTGGAATGGTATACATAAATCATATAGTAGGCAAATAGTCTAACATCATGTATCTTTTGAAATAAATAATAAACACATTCAATTTATTGCTGTGAACGGTTACCATCCTTTAACAGGAACCCATACGTCCAAAACTACATCACCACCATCTTCAACAATCAAGTAATACATATGAGATGCTGCAGTAAGACAGCAATGGTTAGGTAATACACGTACAAGACTACCTATTCCTAAATCAGATCTTGATAGAATCGAGGTATCGAGATCTGAAATAACGCCATGTTCCTGAGCAACTTTTGTCAAAGTAGCGAGAACAATTGGATCCTGATTAATGTCAGGCTTAATTGCAGGATCTAAAACGTAACCAAAACCACCCTGAGGAGCAGTATCCTTTGAAAATGCCAAAGCACCGCCATCAATCAATATACTATCTCTATCGCTATAGTTACTGGCAACTCGAGACACCACAGATATGGCAATATCCTTTAAAGTACAAAGACCGGTGGCAGCCTGCTGTCTATCCAAGAATGAAAAGGCACCTGCATGAAGTTCAGTAATGCCATCCAATACCTGTCTGATATTCTCTCTGTCTTCCTGTGCAAATTTCATAACGGCATGAATGGTTGGGGTTGCGCCAATGGAAACCGTCTTTACTACCACCCCATTAGCTGAAAAGTAGTCGCGGAAACGACGTGCCATCTCACACTCGGTTTTAAGATATTCCAAACCATCAATCGCACTCTTTGCAGAATAAGAATGTCCAGCATGTGTGTATATTCCGTAAAAATCAACATAAGCTGAGTCTTGGAGTCTTTTCGCCAGCTCCAATGTTGCTGGATCATCTAATGGAGCACCCGCACGACTGAAATGTATCGGTGAATAACAAATATTGATAATAAAAAGTAGGAATATACTCACTGGTATCCACAATCCACTTTCAAAAACACATTTATTCTTTGAGCAGGGATGTCATTTCCGTATTCTTGTTGAAGATACTCTTCCATTGCGTTTAGGGTTACCACGTTATCTTTTTACAATAATGATAGTCAATTTTAAGCTCATCCGTCCGGTTTTAGCAATCCCTTACCTATAAAAACGAGAAACTTTGGAACTTTCTTTGAGAGATTAAGCACATCACTGAATTTGTCTGGAGAAATAGGAAAACCAAGAAGAACCTATAATGTGTATTAATATCATAATCAGGACTCAATATCAAATACTGTAGATTACCTCTTTTAATAAACCACTTTCTGTCAAGCGACTGTTAATCATATAATGTGCTTCTGCCATAGTTGACACGACAATAGCATCAGTTTGAGTACCCTTTAACTGAATTTCGGCACCTTCGATGGTCTGAATAGAGTTTTTTTAGACAACTTACATGCTAACTAATAATAAATAAAGAAAAATACCTTGTGTGTTTTTACATGAACGCGAACTTTAATACCAAGAGCAGTACTTGCTTTACCCAACTTTTTACAGTTGCGCTGGACAATCTTTCTGTCAATTACAAGAGTTGGTGTTCGGAGCTCATTTAATTTCTTTCCTACCATTTCCTTGACAAGAGCAGCTTTGCATTGCTCGGAAAAAGAAAAGAAGGGAAGTAAAGGAGTAACTGTTTGTGATGAGAGCGTCATTTTATCGCAAATATTAAGAAAAACGAAATCAAAAAAAGGTCAAAGAAGCAATTAAACCGTGTACACTTGAGCATTTAAGATTTCGGGCGATAAAACCCTGTGCTGACTTTAAACACTATCCGATCGAGACCTGGTGACAAATATTTACTCATTCAGTTGTGCTTTGAAGTAGGCCCAAGCTTATATTTCAGAACATGACGCTGATATTCTTAGCACTCTTCAGATATACATATCTACGAGTCAATGACTATTAAAATACTATTTAAATATATAATAGAAGTTGCATGCTTTGCTATTACAAAGATGATAATGAACAAATTAAATGTAAATACTTATTATATAACAATACGCATCGACAGTACAAGTAAAGTAAAGGTCGCTGAATTAATTGTAGTTATTCTACGTATGCAGTTAATGATAATAAAGAAAATAAGAGAGAGAGGGGTATGATGTCGCCAATACAATAGCAAGACACACCTACGATACGAAAAACATGGCATTAAAGAGAGTTACAACGGAATTTGAGGCAAACGATAAGTATAAACTATTGTAAGTAGATTTCCTCTCAGCCACACGTCACTTTTTTGATATTACATAATGTACAAGATTACAAACAAATATTGAAAGTTTTTAAGTCAGGTTAAATTAACAAGTATGGAAAAACTATCATCGTCATTTTCAGGGTATTAAACTTGAGAGAAATGCATAGAAGGCTACAGAGTTCTTCGAATAAGAAATCAGATTAAGATAAAAATATTAAAATGAAACAATGTCTCTGTTTAAATACCAAAGCGGTCATTTATGATATTTTTAGATTTTTAACAAGATTTATTGTTATCGCGGTGGACTCAAATAATGCATCTGTAGTTTTCTTGTAAGAAAAGGAATTTACATTGATAATCAAATTTAAAAACACATTCGTTTTGAATCTTTCTTTTGAATAAGAATGGGAAATGAAGGCGCTGGGTTAAATATCATTAGCTCTTTTTCTTTTCTTTTCTTTGTTGTTGAGCATCAGATAAAATCAAGTCCAGAACAAGGCGAGATGTTTTTAGTCACGGCCACGGTATTTCTTTTTAATATTCTAGGCATTGGTGTTATCTTTCTTTCATTTCCAATAATGCAATTGAAACATTTAAGTTTTTAATGTTATACTAAGCATTGATGCTTGGTATCTAAAACATATCATGGCAATAAAATTATACCCAACTAAGCATATAAAGTTATATTTTTTCTTCCCAAATATCGGCCGCAGCAGAGCCTCGGTTAAAACTTGCATTAATATTACTCATTCAAAGACAAAAGTAGGCATTAAGGATCCTAGAATTACCATATATGTGTATTAGCAGTTTCAGTTATTGGATAAACCAAAACTCCATTCAGCTGAATTAATTAATCCACTTTGAGAAGCAGATTGAAGCACACTACCATTAGTTTAATGCAAAAGATAGAATGAGAAACTAGATGATAAACTAAAAGGTAATTTTTTATCTACTTGGATTTTTTATCTACTTGGCTAGTATTTTGATCCATTTTGTATGTAAAGACGATAAATGAATGATAAAACCAAGACATTTACCATCCATTTTAATTTCTGTCCTTTTTTTACGTTTTCTACCATTTTCCAAGCACATCTGCTCCTGTGTGCATGGATCATGTGCTACTGATTTCTGTTGATTGGTGTGTTGCTTGAACTTTGAAAATAAATAAATGTGTAACAATGGTTATTTATTTATTTTATTTTTAGATCAAGACCATCAAAGGAATCACAAAAACGATTATGTTCATGTGCCTTTCGATTTTATTTTTGGATATAAAATATACATATATTCTTGATTTCCAAACTTTAGAAAATAATATTGCTCTAAAAATTAAAAACGATGTGCCCGAAAACAATAAATTCATGTCAAATTAATAATCATATAAGTGTGGACGGCTGTTTATTTCGGTGCTTATGGTTAGTAGGACTCAGGTAAGAAACTAACACAATAACACGCTTAAGTTCTGATTCTAGAAGTTCGCTTAGTATGAATACATTATTTCCATTTTATAGATAATCGGTGTCGAATCATATAATAAGGGGTTCGATTAACACGAATGTTACATTAACTATGGTTTCTCATTCGGGCCGATCGGCTAATCTCATAAAGAGAGATATGTTTGAAATTGTGAATCAGTACGTCTGACAGAGACAGATAAAAGGAAAATGAAGTAGTGCTGCTGGAAAAAGGAGCATTTAAGAAAAGGATTGACCTCTGAAAAGATGAATTAAAGTGTGATCTATATCCAGCATATATGAAAAAAAAACATAACACTGTAAAAGCAACACTAACTAGACAAAAAGCGTGACTTTACTGATATAATAAAATATTAATGATCTGAAAGTTTCCCTGAGAATTATATACCAACAATACAGCTCTTGATGGAATAAGTAGATCATTAACTAATCTTCGGGATTGGAAATCCTGGTAGCATATAGATTTATTTCTCGTTCTATTTAGACCAATCATATACCATCCCGATTCACTTGAAAAATACATTTTTGCTAACAGATCAAAATAGCCAATATATCTATGATCTGGATCAAAAAAGAAGCAAAAATACACTAAGAATTAAACAATGACAATTTTGGTGATTGATGGCTATCATACAATCAACCCATGTGATTGTTGACAAGAGTAAACGAATATATTTTATGGTTACACCATCATAAATACTTTAAATAGAAGACGGAACGTGGCTTCAATTTTTTTTGACTCAAAAATTATCGGCCAGGTCGTAGACTGGAACGTCTAAATAAAGAAGTACTCGTAATCCTTAAAAGCTTCTATCAAAGTAACCACTCTGCTGCACATTGTAAAACATATATTTTTGATACAATCCCAATATTTAATAATAAAATATAGAAGGGTATTTATTTCCAAAAAAATCAACTCTCTTACTGGAACCTACCTTGAAGGAAAAAAATTAATTTTACGTGATAAACGGGAGAGGTGCCGATCCCATAATAACATTTATACAATACAAATCGTACATTATGTCCGATATGATGTTTACAAGACTTTACAAAAATGAAAATGATGATGACTTAAGGTCCCTTAGTAATACACTTTCTTTCCTCAACTTTGTACATAGGCAAGCCCGTAGAACAATAGTGAACTAAAAATTAGAAAACAATCAAATTGATCTAAAGGAGTATGAAAGACATTTGCCTCGCCTAAAGTCTCTTTAAACTTTAATTTAAAGAAAAACGGCACAAAACCCCAAGATCATTAAGCGTACGTTTTTTTTTCTAATCATCTCCTATATCTTGCTTTACTATGTAAATAAAACTGAACATGTGTAATCATATGCCCAAAATTGTTATTTTCTCCAAATCAGAAAATACTGTTTACCAATAAATAAATAAAACAGCAAACATATATGCTACCAAAAGTGTGCATGGAAACTGATGATTTTGCAATGACCGTTATTATAATAAATCGGGAAAATTGAATCTAAGATCGAAAATAGGATTGCGTGCAACCAGTCTACTATTAAGGAGATAATAGCGAAAAAAAAAAAATTCTCTACATCAAGAATAGAACCTCAAGAGTCCAAAAACTAGCAAAGGAACCATCAGGACCGAAATTAATTCACCTGCGAATTCTATCATAGAAAACTTTAGAAAAATGGTTTTAACGCCCAGCTCCAACATGCCGCAGTAAACGATGCGGATCAAAATATTATTTGTAATTTATAACAAATAGAAACCTACAGCTACACAGCATTTTCACAACCAACAATTCAAATACGAAAAACATATCTGCTCCAAACACCGGCAAGTTATAGCAAGCGGTTTTTCCTTTTTCGTTAATTAACTTTATGTCGCACAGAATAAGCTTGCCCAATTGATAGACCGATTTTTTATTGAGATTGTGAATTAGCGATATTAATAAAAGCATTGTTATCTAAATCATAATTTTCAAATATACTTGAAACTAGGGCCATGGATTACTGGACTTGAATACTATAGAAGAATAGAATATCTAGAATAAAGGATGCATATCTATAACAATGTTGATTTCGTCACGTGGAAAAAAACTATGATTCATTTAGAAAAGTATATTTTTCTCTTCGAAACTTTAGTTCCAGGAATAAGGTGGAGAGGGTGCCGAATATAAAATATAGGAGTTTCAAACATCAACGTGAAGTTGATTTTGTCCTGTGCGCTATTAGAGTGTTATTTTGATGATTGGGCCGGTGTTCACGGCTTTTCATTACACCGGAAACGAACTCTCCGCTACCATTATTTTGTGCCACCTGATGTATAATATAAATACCATCACCATCTTTTTTTGATTTGGTAGTTTTTTTTTTCTTTTTGACTTTTTATTTACTACTCTCATTTAATACATATATATTATATTAGTGTCTATACATTATGACTCTAAGTAATTCGTCACGCTCGTCGTTGACGAGTCAGACTATAGATGGTCACAAACGAAATAGCAATACACCATCCAACGTACAAGACGAAAAGTTACTGTTGGAAGAAGAAATCGCTGCCATTCCTATTCAACAAGTGGAATCCGTTAAATCTGATGAAAAAGATAAAAAGAAGAAGAAGAAGGAAAAGAAAGAGAAACAACCCTCTGTTCCACTCTATAAACTTTTCCGCTTCGCTACACCACTTGAAATATGTTTGATATTTATTGCCATGATCTGCTCTGCTGGTATTGGTGCCGTTCAGCCATGTTCGATTATTATTTTTGGTCAATTTATGGGTACAATCGGTGAAATTGTCGCAACAGGAGAATTAGATCGACTTCTTGATGAAGCCATGCCCTTGATTCTTATCTTTGTTTATATGGGTACA
This sequence comes from Backusella morwellensis, assembly GCA_024139395.1. Taxonomy (NCBI): domain Eukaryota; kingdom Fungi; phylum Mucoromycota; class Mucoromycetes; order Mucorales; family Backusellaceae; genus Backusella; species Backusella morwellensis. The sequence continues at coordinate 25,962 of VCJI01000745.1, read as the reverse complement.
GGTGTTTTGGTTGCCGCATATGTTGCCAATTGTGTCTGGGTTTTGACTGGTGAAAATCAAGTTAGACGTATTCGTTCCTTATATGTTCACGCCATTCTTCGTCAAGAAATGGGTTGGTTCGATAAAGCTGAAGAAGGTTCTCTCACCACTCGTCTTGCAACTGACACCCAATTAATTCAAGACGGTATCTCCGAAAAATTCGGTTTATTCATCATGTGTGCTGGTCAATTCATTGCTGGTTTTGTTGTTGCCTTTGTCAAGGGCTGGCAACTTGCTGTAATTATGTTAGCTACTCTTCCTCTCTTGGCTGGTGCTGGTGGTTGTATGGGTTACTTCATCACCAAGTATACTCTTAAGACCCAAGACTCTTATGCTGAAGCTGGTTCAGTTGCTGAACAGGTCTTCTCTGGTATTAGAACTGTTTATTCTTTCTCTCTTCAAGATCGCTTCTCCGTGTTGTATAACAATAGACTTGAAAAGGCTATGAAGACTGGCATTAAGCGTGGTATGATCCTTGGTTTTGGTTTTGGTACTTTCATGTTTATCCTTTTCTCTACCTATGGTCTTTCCTTCTGGTATGGTTCTAAGCTTACTCGTGAAGGTCAATTAGATGGTCAAATTGTCCTTGTTGTTTTCTTTGCCATGATCATGGGTGCTATTGCTCTTCTTCAATTGCCTCCTAATTTATCTGCTGTATCCAGCGCTTCTGGTGCTGCCTACAAGATTTACAATACTATTGACAGAGTTCCCGAAATTAATGCTGACAGCACCGAAGGTTTGGCTCCTGAGAAGGCAATTGGCAACATTGAGTTTAAGGACGTTATGTTCAAGTACCCTACCCGCCCTGATATTACTATTTTGAAGCAGCTTAACCTTCAGATTAAGCCTGGTATGACTGTGGCCTTTGTGGGACCATCTGGTTCTGGTAAATCTACTAGTGTTCAGCTTCTCCAGCGCTTCTATGACCCTAACTCCGGATCTGTTATCCTCGATGGACACAATCTTAAGGAATACAATGTTTCTTGGCTTCGTCGCCAGATTGGTGTTGTGAGCCAGGAACCAGTCTTGTTCAACATGAGTATTAAACAGAACTTGCTTATGGGTATTGATCATGAAGTCACCAACGATGAAATTGTTGTCGCATGTAAGAAGGCCAACTGTCACTCCTTTATCTCTCAACTTCCTGATGGTTATGAAACACTTGTTGGTGAACATGGTGGTATGCTTTCTGGTGGTCAGAAGCAACGTATTGCTATTGCTCGTGCTATCCTTAAGAATCCTTCCATCCTTTTGTTAGATGAGGTAATTTATTCTATAAATATAATCATATACGTATTTTATTAACTCACTTATTTTATTAGGCTACTTCTGCTTTAGATACTCAATCTGAACGTTTGGTCCAACAGGCTTTGGATGCTGCCGCTGCTGACCGTACTACTATTGTTATTGCTCATCGTCTTTCTACTATCCGTAATGCTGATCTTATTGTTGTCATGCAACAGGGTGACTTGATTGAACAAGGAAACCATAACGAACTTCTCGCTTTGAACGGTGTTTATGCAGATTTGGTCAGAAAGCAAGAAATTGCCACAAAGCAGAAGGGTAGTGATGTTGAAGAGCTTAACTCTGAAGAACTTTTGAAGCGTGAACAATTAGAAATTGAAGCTGAAAACAAGCGCATTGAAGAAACTGTCGAAAACGAAAAGGAGACAACTGTTAACTTATTCAAGACAACAAGCCGTGTCTCTGTTGATGCCTATGAACTTAAGCTCCGCAAAGAAAAGGAAGAACGCAAAGAAGCTATGAAACAGAGTGCTCCTATCGGTAAGGTTTTGAAGCAAATGAGACCCGAGTGGCCCATGATGGCTACTGGTGTTGTTGGTGCTGCCATTGCTGGTGCTGTATTCCCTTGCTTTGCTCTTATTTTCTCCCGTGTTACCATTTCATTGATTGTTCCTCCTGGTGGCCCTGCACCTGGACCTTTGGAAGGACCTAATCTCTACTCTTTCTTGTTTGTTGTCATTGGTATTGCTGCTTTCTTTGGTTTCTCAACTCAAGTCATTTCTTTTGAAGTTGCTGGTGAACGCTACACTAAACGTCTCCGTGGTGACATCTTCCGTGCTTTCATGAAACAAGAAATTGGTTACTTTGATCATGATGAAAACTCCCTTGGTGCCTTAACCTCCAAGCTTGCTATTGACTCCAAGAACGTAAACGAATTGGTCACCAAGACCTGGGGTGATATCACCCAGATTATTGTTACTTCTATTACTGGTAAGTTTATTTAATTTAAATTCATATTTCGTTAACAACTGTACTAATTGTGTATATGTATAGGTTTGGCTATTGCTTTCAGTCAAAGTTGGTTGTTGACCTTGATCATTCTCTGTATGAGTCCTTTCATTATGTTTGCTACTGGTTATGAATCCAAGATTCACCGTGGTTTCGAAGATAAGACCAAGAAAGCCAACGAACAAAGTGGTGAAGTTGCTGGTGAAGCAATCAAGGAAATCCGTACTGTCGCTGCTCTTAACAAACAAGGATACTTTGAAGATAAATACTACAAGGCTACCGATCGTCCTCATCGTCTTGCTCAAAACAAGGCCATCATGTCATCTTTTGGTTATTCTCTCCAACAAGGTATTACACTTTATACTAATGCTGTCGCCTTCTATGCTGGATGTCGCCTTATCGCTGAAAGAGGTCTTGGTTTCCAAAACATGTTTACCTGTATGATGGCTATCATGATCACTGCCCAAGGTGTTGGTAGAGCCTCTGTGTTCACTACAAGTAAGTACTATTAACTATTAAGAAATACTCAAAATAGTATACTAACAAAATTTAATAGCTTTTGCTAAGGCTAAGTACTCTTCCATTGCTGCCTTTGAAATCCTTGAACGTGTACCCGAAATTGATCCTGATCTTGAGGGTATCGAACCTACTCGTAGTCAAGTCAAGGGTGAAATTGGTTTCGAAGACATCACTTTCCGCTACCCCGCTCGTCCCGATATCCCCATTTTCAATGGTGAATTCAACCTTCATATTAAGCCTGGAACAACCTGTGCCTTGGTCGGACCCTCTGGATGTGGTAAATCCACTACCATTGGTATGATCCAAAGATGGTATGATCCTGCTAGTGGTACTGTTCGTGTCGATGATAACAACACCAAGAACTTCTCTCTTAAGAATCTCCGTAGCCACATGGGTCTTGTAGGTCAGGAACCAGTTCTATTTGATATGACTATTGGTGAAAACATTCGTTTCGGTGTCGATGATCCTTCTACAATCACTCAAGAAGATGTTGAGGCCGCTTGTAAGGCTGCCAACATTCACAAGTTTATTATCAGTCTTCCTCAAGGTTATGATACCCGTGTCGGTGATAAGGGCTCTCAGCTCTCTGGTGGCCAGAAACAACGTATCGCCATTGCTCGTGCTTTGATTCGTAAACCCAAGATCTTGTTGCTTGATGAAGCCACTTCTGCTTTGGATAGTGAATCTGAAAAGTTGGTACAGCAAGCTATTGACAACATTTTGGAAGAAGGTGGACGTACTACAATCACCATTGCTCATCGTCTCTCTACTATTCAAAATGCCGATCTCATCTGTGTAGTTAAGAACGGTCGTGTCATTGAACAGGGTACCCACTGGGAGCTCCTTAAATTAAATGGAACTTACAGTGAGCTGGTTTACCAACAATCTCTCAACGCAAACTAAAACTACCCCATGTACTCTTTATTAATTCCCTTACACTCTTATCTTTAGAATTGCTTTATTCCCTAGTTTTTTTAATTTATTTTTACGAATAGTAAACTCCCTCTGAAGTATTCTTTAGTAAAATACCTTTTATTCATATATTGTACTTGTAATTAATTAAAATGTAAAAAACAATAAAAAATATAATTATGAAAACAAAATATTGAAGTCAAATGACCTGTAGAAATGGATTTTGTTTGGAATTTAAAGAACTTATTCTTTGTATTTATTAATTAAATCTTTTTCCACAGCTATTACTTAAAAATGAAACAAAAGTATAATAAACGTCAAATCTGAAGTATTTGAAATGAGCAATGGGTCAATCTTGATGTGAGAATTTATACATCAAATGAGCATGACAAGCCTCAATGTTTGTGTTTATGTTTATACATTACCCCACACAATCACCTGTTGCGTTTTTATGATTTTCTCACAGAAGATCTCAAAATAAGGCAATTACGATTTTCTCCGGAATTCCTTATCAATCAAAATAATTTTTTTTTTCTCACTTTCACTTTTGTTTAGAAAACACATGCACTAACAAAAGTAATAAATACTTTGGAAAGTAAATAAAATAATATATCACAATTATCCAGATACATGGATTTAGTCATAAGTTGGTACCAAAATGTCGCGTCATTTATTCTTCACAAGAGCTCTGAGTAAGCCACGATAAACAGCTTTTTATTTTTCATTTTAATTGTAATAAAGGGGTCGGCGTCACTTCGCGGGTAGTGTAAGGCAAAGGACACCTGTGGATTCTGGAGATGGCAAGCCAGAGCTCTAGATTCCTGGTGGAAAAAATTAGATTAACAACGTGAGGGACATTGTCCCTCATTATAGTTGTTAAACTATAAAGAACAGATACTACACTTGATCTTAGCCAAAAGGCCTGAGAGGATAAAGTTTCATCGAGTTCAAAGATTGTTGCCTTTTTATACTTTTTTTTTCTTTCTGTGACGTTATTAAAAAATAGTCCGAATGAGTGACTTGATAAAGTTTAAATAGTAACCTAATAAAAAAGCGCGTGTAATGAAAATCGCGCTTGTTGTATTATTAATTTTAGGTATGCGTAACAATCTTGCATAAAAATGTTTGATACAGTGACATCGAGTTTGTAAAAAAAAAGCCTCACCGTCTTTTTAAATAATATTTCAAGATATGTTTATCCCTCAAGCATTAGAAAATATAATACCAATTTAAAAGTATAATTACATTTGTAAATTATTCTCGCCGTTCCAAACTTACTGGTATATAATTTTGGAGACAATAAAATCAGAAAGAATTATTTATAATACTTGAATATGCAAATATACATATTGTAATTAGTACCAAGTAAACCTATGTCATATCAACTGTTACCTTCTTGTCTATCAAGTATAATTAACAAACAGTTAATAAATTCACGTCATATTGCTTATCCAAATTAAAGAAAGAAAAGAACCCCCTAAAATTTCTAGCAATTACATAAGTAACTAATTTTTTTCTCTGATTCAAGAACATAAATATCAAAGGTAGGAGTGTCACCATTCAAAATAGTTTGATAAACCAAAATTTTATTTAATAAACACCGATGAACTTTTTGGTTGTTTAATTACGAAAAACCAATCATGTCTGCAAGGATTACAGGACAATTTAAATACAATACCATAGCCTAAACCTAGTAATCTTTACGGATACAGCAAGTGTAGCAGTTTTCGCCTCTTTTGACTAAATATCTGTAGTCTGGGCATTCATAGTCTTCGGGGAAGCACATCTTTTGGTAGCATTCGGGTCCCTCTTCATCTTCAGTTGTGTTTGCTTGAATCAAAGCAATCAAAGAGAGCAAAGTAGCAAGATAAAAAAACTTCATTTTGGTAGTGGTTATAAGGAGTAAACAATTATACAAAGTGAAAATAAAATGAGCGAAAAGTGCTTTAAGGACGACGTTTTTATAACTTTTTCAACCGTTTTTTATTCTCAGGGTTTCAATCTTGATTAGTGAATGTAGCTCGTGAAACATTTGTGAAATGAGCATCAGGATCTCTGCAGAATACATTATGCAAGTTTTTATTTTTATGGAAATCATAACGGATTACAGATGTTTTTAGTAGCAAAAATGAATATATAAGTTAAGTATTAAGGAAATAAGATAGTGTACCTAGGATATGCAGCTTTTGCATATCCTCCCTATTGCACTATATAAAAAATCGCATATAGTTTTTTTTTTGTTTTTTTCTTCAAAAAAATGATAAGGAGCGTATTTTTTTTTGTCAAATAGTAAGTGTGCCTAGATTCAATTTTAAGTTTTCAAAGTGATCTACTCTCCCCATCCCCAGTCCTTTTTTTACTGAAAATTACGCTCATACAGGCATGACGTGATATTTTGTATTGTCCACTTTCTAAATTTATCCTATAATATGATAGTAATGGTTTCGAATTTTTTTTACTAATGCAATGCTTAAGCTTTAAAGGTAAATCGTGTGACGGGATCACCGAATTTTCTGTAGGGAACTTTGATAAAACCTAAAAACGGTCTATCAATGTTTGTTTCAGATCAAATTTTATGAACAAATTTACTAGCTTTGGAAATTTCACAGGAAAAAAACTTTGGTAAACCATACAAAAGAATAATATTGATATATTTATTTGGCATAATTGATCAAGTTCCGTTATCAAGAATTATGACGAGGTTAAATAACGAAATGGAAGTACTATTTAATTCAATGGAAGTGCACACTCAAACTTCAACATATGTCATAAGTATTATCAACCGTTACCATTTGCCATCATTGTTTAGTTTAAAAATAGTTAACACCCCGGTCGTACCAGAAGTCCATGGTTCTAGCTATTTGAGTACTTCAATAGTCTATTGATAGTCAAATATGTCTTCGGATAGTTACTAATATGGTCCTCCCGAATATTATTTTCTTTTATTAAATGATTCTAAGAAGTAAGATGCTTTAAATGAAAAGAAATGAAAAGTATGTATAGATAAAAACGATTTTAACGAATGATTTTATGATACTGTTTAGGTGTAGACATTAAATATATCATTGGAGGAGTATTATTTTCTAAAGTTTAGATATTGAAATTTATGTAGGATATTTAGAGGAAGGAAATAATAGGTAAATCAAAATGGTGTGGTAATCCAAATGGAGTTACGATATACTATATATATACTATCTTGAGAAAAAAGTAATACATCGACAGCATCCTATTTTTATAGTCATATACATGCATCATATTTGATTAAACTACAATCAAAGCATTTGCGTTTTTAACCGCTAAATACAAATATCAAATTAAAACAGAAAAAAAAAACTATTTTTAACTTTAAGTTTTATTAAGAATTCATTTGATTACAAAATAAAGATAGTAAACGGTAATAATTTAAAGTCTTCAATGTAACATCTAATTCTGATTTAAAATGGAGTAGATAATTAAGAGATGACTGGCTGAATTTCAGAATAAAAATAAATTTCCTTCAGAATCAAGTATCGGTTATGGTGTAAGCATATCCAAGATTAACAATTACTAGATCGAGAACCAGTTTATGGATCTGAGATGGTGATATAGAGGAGCAAAAGGGAGATGATAAGAAGATATAGGCCAGTGCAAAAAAGGACTCGGTAGCTAGTAATTTTTTTTGTGTTTTTTTGTTGTTGTTTTCTTCTTTTTTTTTGTCAGTTTTTTATTATTATTATTGGTTGATTTGTCTGCGTTTATGTAATGATGATAAAGTGGGAACTTTACTCGGCTCTTTCGCACTTGACTTTACTGCCAAAGCTATCACAGCATCTGTTGAATGATGCCATGAAGTTATAATCTGTGAAGTAGCATCTTCCTCCGTCTTCTTCTCTGATGACACCACCAGTTCCTAAACAACAATCTCCAGTTTGGTCGTCATCGAGTTCCATACAGCCACAAGTTGCTGATGCTTCACATTTATATTGAATAAGCAAAACGAGTGTAACTAAGAGAAGAGAGAGGCTGAATTGAAACTGCATTTTTTAATGATATGGAATATAGAATGATAGACTTTTATTTCAAAATAAAATTCGCGATATTTATATATTTTTTTTTCTGTAACAATAATGAAAAGTTGGAGGCAATTAAACTAAACTATTTTTACAAAATATTATTTTCTATAGATATTACTCGTGAAATATAGAGGATAACAATCAATAAAGTAATATTTAGAGAAGGAGAAAACATATGATTTTAATACTAAACAAGTAATAAAGAAATCAAATCCAGGAGTTAGACTTGCACGGGAAAATAAAAATCAATAACACCCCCTATATTGTCAACAAGTAATACAAATGAGCTTCATAATAGGGGTGGTAAGGAAGATCTCCAAACATATTAACAAACAATAAAAGACCGCTCTCTTCTTATGGTCGAATACTTAAAATTCTACTTGTTAATAATTGATGATCGTGTATAAGATGACGATATTTTAACTTTATTTCTCTTATTAAGTACACAATTTGAATATTTTATGAACAAATCCTAACCAATTTTATTGAGGCTACTTCTTTTAGGACTCCAAAAGAAACATACAACTTGGGCACTCCTATTCATTCTATAGAAATGTACATTATTTATAAAAAGAGCGTTATTAATTTTGAATCAATAAACAGAGACAACATATCAGTCCCTTAAAACAGCAATAAAGATGTCATGAAATATTAATCCTTATTTACTAAGTCCTTATATTTATTCACGAGCGATTAGTAGCTATATAGGAAAGCAGGTGAGACCATTCTATAAGTGCTCTCGACCCTAAAATGACAGTATTACAATTCAAAGGAGACCTAGTTTTTAATAAGGAAGATACTAGTAAAATAACAAAGCCTTCATTACTCCAATATTTTTTCTAAGGCATTTAACATTTATTGAAATTTAAACACGGTTCACACAATTTAATAAAATTATGGAGGCCTTTTTAGACGACACGAAGGATTAGGGAATATTATGGATTGGGAAAATATAGCATGAAAGTTTTTAGGTGTCTTATATTTCCTTGGGTTGTTATAAAATAATTTAAAGAGTACGAAGAGATTTAGAAATTATATATTGCGTTGAATTGTTATTGATATTGAGATTACTCCTTGTTTATTTGATCAAAGTTGCTGCTCTACAACAAGGTCCAACTAGCAAATGAGGTGAAAAATATATTTACTAAAAGATATTACCGTATTTATAAGACTTTTACGTTATTATCATATAAGTAAAAAAGAAAGAAAACAATTGCACTTGATATTGGGATAGTATATGTCACCACTTGGTCTGCGTGAATTTCAATAATATTTTCAGATTTGTAGGCATTTCCAAACATTTGACTGAATTTTTGTACATCCAACAACCATACTAATTCTTTTGGTCTTGCCTCACATACTGTAGGCATTTTTTCACATGTTTTTTCCCTTTGTATAGTCGACTTCTTCTTCCATTCCTATAGCATTTACCTGCTTTGCAAACATGTCTACATTTTCCCAACATTTCTTTCGTTAAAAAAATCTCATAATACGTTAGACATTCTGTGGCTAAAAATCACACAGATTATAACTTTAACTATTAATTAGTAAAATTAAGATTAAATTTCGTTTAAAATAACCAATATTTTTGAAATTGATCACTTCATCATACTCATAGCCGTATACTCTGCAAAGAAATTAAACCACTTTCTATTATTTTTATATTTCACCTTTTTTTTTTCTTTTCAGTTAAAGTAAAAAACTCGTTTTATACTCCTTCAGTAATGGGGGATCAATAATTAGATTACCAGTATTCAGAACTACAAGTTCTAATAATATCACTCATTTGAATGGTTTAGAGCTTTCGCTTTTTTTTTGCCCTGAGTTTGAATCCAAGGAAAATTGATGTAATTGGAAAGGGCAATAACATGATGATACTTCAAAATAACTATAAAGAAATAAAACAAAAATGAACATATCTTACATAGATTTCTATGTTAGTGAGTAAAAGCCTGCTTTTAACTGGAGAAAGTATGATATCATGTAAAAAACAAATATTTGTCACGTGATCGTGCGCCTAGTAGCGTAATTTAGTCCAATATTATTAATTTTTCAACAAACATCACAAGCCTTCTTGGCTCAGTTGGCAGAGCGTCTGCCTAGTAAGCAGAAGGTCGCTAGTTCGATTCTGGCAGAAGGCATTTATTTTTGGTTTTTCTCTTTTTTGTCAAATGTGGAGCTCTTTTTTAAGCAATGGATGATGTTTTAAATTAGTTCTACTATAGTTTTCTTATATAAAAAATAGTTTTTTTGTGCATGAGGAAGGAATTAAAATAATATAAATTTTGTATTAATGGATCGCAATAACTATCATGTGTAAAAAGATATATTTAATCCATAATAAAATAGACATAGTCAACCTACAGAACTTGATGAATGACTGATAATTTAAGATTCTGCCAGATTCTTTAGAATCCATATTGAGCGCTATTACCATTGAATAAATGTTACTATTACATTACTCACACCGAATTTCCGGTAATTGGATTTACTTTAGACTGTTTCCGAATCAGTTTTAAAAATGAATATGCTTTTTTATTGAAATTGGTTCTATCATCCACTTGTATATTCAACAAGCCCAAAATGATGTATTTTCCAAGTAGCATCAAACTATTATTGCATGAATGACCGTGACCTGTTTTCCTTTCGCGTGTGCTAGCGATGGCTTATTTCAGTCTCAGGGCAAATTATTTTTCTAATGCACAAGTGTTTTTCCGACCTTTCTTTTGATTTATCAACCTATGGAAAGTACAAGTACAAACTGCCAGGTGTGTCAAGTCACAGCCTCCAAATATACCTGTCCGCGATGCTCGATTCAAACATGTTCGCTAGCATGTGTAAAGAAACACAAACAAGATACAGACTGCTCAGGTGTCAGAGATAAAACATCCTACGTACCCTTAAAATCATACAATGAGGCCAATATGATGAATGGTAAGAATGGCCACTCTTTGATTCCTTCTCATTTACCGACATTGACCTTGTGTTTAGATTATGTTTACCTTGAGGAAGTATCAAGACAGTCCGACATTCTAACAAGAGAGCGTTTAAAAGCTAATACCACGGTGAAACGGAAGACACAAAAAGTAAAGGGCTTAGAGCGACAAGTACAAGAGCTGGGTATTTTGCATCGCATCTTGCCTGCTGGTATGAGTAGACATAAGCTAAACCAAACCAATTATAGTAATATGTAAGTGATGTTTGCAAGCAAAAAAAAAACCAAGCAAAGCTAAATCTAGAGAAAAAAAGGTCAAAACAGATTTATTGGACAATCGACACACACTTTTGTATTGAAGGACGACAAGAGCGCTTTTTAGAGCATTCATTCCCAGGAGGAAAACCGTTCTCTGCATTTTTTACTAATTTATTGTATGCTGAGAAGCCGCTTGGTAAAAGTGACTTTAGTATCATTCGACACCAGCTAAAAGCGTTTGTCTCGGCTGGATTGGATCAATTTGTCGTTGGCTTGAAGAGGGAAAAGTCAAAGGAATTTGTTTTATGCAATTTGGACTTGTCTCTAAATGAAATATTAAAAGAAGAGGAAGTCATTGAATACCCCATCGTTCATATTTGGCTTAAAGGACAAGAGGATGAGAATGTAAAGCTTGTGGACAAAGATGCATCGTCTTCCTCGGAATCATCATCTTCAGAGGACTCATCAGCCGACGATAGCAGTAGCAGTGAAGACGATGACAGCGATAACAACAATGAAGAGGAAAATAACCAGGATACTGATTCTAAAGAGAAGAAAGAAGCTCAGGCAGATTCAAATGATAATAATGACTCTCAATTATGATGATAATAATAAACATTTCATTTATTTATTTTTCCGTCAATAAAAACTGATCTCCGATTTGAAGGATGTCTTGGCCGAATTTTGTTTCAGAAATAGCATTGCTTTGCAAAGGCGAACTCTCTAATTCGTTTATATTACAATGAAATAAAATGTGATGCTTATCCCAACAGAATAGAGAAGCAAGCAATTTAACGTTGTTTAATAAAATGGCTAATTGAGTGTGCATTAAAGACGAGTGACAGTAATGCTATTCGTTAGAATCGGAGTGTCTGTCACTGTCATCCTTGTCGCACAACACTAAAGCTTGAGATATCATACATGCTTCACAAAGGGAGTATCGAATTAGACAGCTTTTATGACAAAGGTCATCTAAAGCAAAGAGAAGAAGAGGAAGGTTGCTTATTTAATGATAATAATAATAGTAATGATATAAAGAGAAACGTAAATAAATAAAAAAAGTAAATAAATAAACAAGAATAATTGAATCAGCCACTGCCAAAAATAGCCTTCTTTTTCATATAAATAATTAAATAAATTGGAAATTGACTTTTTCCATTCTCTTTCTCTTTTACCTTCTTTTTTGGCTGCCACCATCTTTACACATTTAGAATGATCATTAATGAGTATCGTGTTATTAATAACTGTACAGAACAGGAGTACCAAGTAGGCAAGTATAATACACAAAAGTGAGAGTCATCTCATTCTCTCTCATCTAACATGGAGTTGACATTTAGCACAATTGTATGCTACTGCCATGGCCTCAAAGGAATCCACTGGTGGTGGAGAAGGTGTTGAAGTTTTGAAGAACGAGCCTTATGAAAAGAAAACAGAAAGTGGTGTTGAGAAGGGACAATACACTCATAAAATCTATCGCTTGGCATCGCGTGTACCAGGCTGGGTGCGTACTATTGCTCCATCAGGCGCCCTTGATCTTTATGAAGAGGTAAGTTGTTTTGTAAATTGACAAGTGGCTCTTTTCCTCATTCGTTTCATTGTATTTCCTAAGGCTTGGAATGCTTATCCTTACTGCAAAACTGGTACGTTAAAAACCTTGCAAGAATAAATGCCGAGAAAGATAGAGAGATAGATAGTAAAAAAAGTGATGCGGGAATTTAAAAAGGGAGTGCAAAATATGTCAAGGGGTGTTGTGTAGGAGATACACGTGTCATTAATTCTTTTTCTTTTTTTCTTTCTTTTTATGTGGCTTTTCAAACAGTTTTGAAGGTATGGTATTGAATAAAGAGAGAGAGAGAGAGAGAGAGAGAGAGAGAATACAAGTTGATATATGATATAATTATGTAGAATGGCTATATGAAGGATGCATTCTCTATTGTATACGAAACACTTCATGTAGACGGTTCTCGTGGTGAAAGAGAGAATGCACTCAATATCTGTAAGGAGGATCTCAAGAAGCGCAATGTCATCATCATTGATATTGCCAATGATAAGATCGACGCTAAGGATTACAAGGCGGATATGGATCCCAAAAAGTATCACTCTGAAAAGACCGGCCGTGGACCACTTACAGATCCCAATTGGCAAAAGAAATGCGAGCCTGTTATGACCTGTTACAAGCTAGTCTATATTGAATTCAAATGGTTTGGTATTCAGGGAAAGACCGAGTCCTTTATTGCAAAGACTGTACATAATCTGTTTATTAATTTCCACAGGTAAGAAACTGACATGTTACACGATATTTATGTAGTAAATATAAATATACGCACATGACACTTACATGTTTGCTTTATAAATAGAAAACTCTTTTGCTGGACTGATAAGTGGTATGGATTGACTATAGACGATATTAGACAAATCGAAGAAGAGACAAAGAAGGACTTGGATTTAAAGAGAAACGAAGGCACAACTCCATTATAAATACATTAAACAAATAAACATTATACATTGAGCTATAACCGGGTTGTTGGCTTTTGCAAGCCTAGTCTACTATCATTGAAAGATAAAGGAAACCTTCAAATATAAATGTCGGTTCACGTAGGGTGTTCACTTGGTGTGTGATTGTGAGCAATGCAGGAAATGGAATAGAGATTTTATCACTGCCTTAGGCTGTTATCAAGTAAAATAACACATATCTACACGTGTCTTTTTATTATTCATTACTATTCTGCAACAGTGTAAAAGTTTCCGCTTGTCTTCTGCGCATGCTTTAATAAGCTACGACCTCGCTTTTCGCCGTCATTATCGCTTTCAATCACATCGTCGCTACGAAGAACTTGCCCCTCGCCTTCTTTCCAAATCGAACGAAGTGGCGCCACATCGTATGCGTGTCCCTTTATATGTCCTGTCAACTGTGCTAGCTTGTCAATATCTTGTTTTAGTTTTTCGAGATTGGCTGGTTTGTTTAATCGTGCTAATTCTAATAATCGATCAAATTGCTCATCTGAAATCGGCTCACTTGGCGAGCCAAGTAATGATTGAATCGACCATGTCGGTCCGACAGGCTTGAACAAATTAATCAACGTTGAATTAGGTAAACAACTCACTACATTTATTTAAAGAAGGGTTCTCATTGTTTACCAGGCAATTTTCATCGATTTTGACTACCAAGGAAAATAGGAAATGAGCTTTTTTGAATTTCATATGCTATCAGTATTTTAAATTCGGATACTACCTTTTGAACTGTAAAAACGTTTAAGACAGTGACGAGAAAACATTGTTCACAAGGAAAAAAAAGAAATGTTTTAGGTTGAAGGGCCCAGCAACAAGTTTGCTCGGTCACGTGTAATGGCCAGACTTCAAAACTTTTGAAATGAGGTGCTTTTATGCATTTGGTGAATAGTGAGTATTTCTCAGTAAAATATCTTTTGTATTTCAGTTTATATTCCATCTTGTAATATCAAACAAAAATGTTTATTCATCATTAAAATGGTATTATTAAAGTCTAGCTCTATAAAGCTGCTTCTCTTCAAAGCGAATAGGAACAATCAGCAAGTCACGAATGGCCTTGATCTCTTGGTCAGAGAGACCACAAGCTTCACGGACATAGCCTTCATAAGAGCCATACTTTTCTTTCAATAATGCAATGGTCAAGTGCATGCCCTCATATCTAAAAAATGGAAAATGTGTGATTAAATAATACATCAAAATTGAATAAGGCTACATACGAGGTGGAAAGAGCGGAACGCATCTTCTCTTCTGATACACCGACCTGCTTAGCAATCTCTCCTAAACGATTTTCATATTCTGCAATAAAATGGTTAAATAAAACTTATTTACTCTTTTTATTCCAAGTGCTTACCAAAGTAACCAATCTTGGAAAGATCATATTCCCTTGCAATGATTTCATCATCAACACCACACAAGCCTAACAATAGCATAACGAAAAGACCAGTTCTATCTTTTCCAGCAGTGCAATGAACAAGTAATCCACGCTGCTTTTCAGCAGATAAGTTATCAATCATGTAACGGAATGCATCCCCCAAAAGCTTCTTTCCA
>VCJI01000744.1:64346-83016 GCA_024139395.1 Backusella morwellensis | reverse complement strand
GGGAGCAGTCCCGGGAGACAAAATGTACCCTTTTTCAAATTGTACCCCAAAAATATCTGACACCAAATAAAGCACATGGAGATTATATCTGTCTCTCACTTTATCTCCGTTAGTAGCATTTTAATATTTACAATCTTGCTTTGAGCATGGTTCATGTACAGCACTTTTTTCTTCTTTATGCAACTTGTCATGACTTGATTCTTGTCAGATAAGACTTTAGAAATTTTAAGGGGTATCCTAATGTAAATCCCCTTTTCCTTGATTTTTTTTATATTTGGATTATTATTCCTTAGTATGTGAATCATTTACTTGATATTTTCAGAAACAGATTATTGTTGTTATTATTGTTACTTTTCCGGGAAGGTTGAACACAAATGTCTGAGATAATTTGTCTCTTTCCAGTTTATCAGGCATCGTTTCCTTGATCTATACGCCTTCAATAGTCGCATGTTTCAATCAAAATTGACTTTTTATTATTTTTTTGAAAATCAGTCTAATACTTATTATGGCAAATATGAGAGGATTTTTAAAAGGAGGTTTGATCTATAGCGACGTCCATTTTTGGTGGACGTGGCGCTAGTATGCATCGGTTTAACAAAAGCAACAAGGTTTCACAAGATCTATAGACAACAAATATATATGGATATGTAAAGATAAACCCTGTATTATCCTCAAACCTGATAAAATTTTCTTTTGGTGGCATTAAACAAAATAAAAGAGAGAGTGTGTATCAGTATTGGAAATGCCGCAAGAGCCGTTTTGTCATTTTATGTGAGTACATCTGGAGAGCGTATTTGTTTGTTTGTTTGTTTTTTTAGTTAATGTTTGGTCTTCCGTCACTTAATAAAAACAACTTTTTAACTTACAACGGTCATTTTATTTGTTTACGAGATTATTAAAAAAGAAAATTAATACATTTAGTTTTTTTAAAGTTTAATCGAATTGTGAACAAGTGCATATATCAATTGCCATTAGATTTAATAATGTATTTGTATATAATTGAAGTAGAGTATATATAAAAACCAAAATGAAGAAAAAAAAACAAGAATGGGGATTGTTTGTATTCGTATATAAATCCTGGAATATCGTCTTTTAATAATTAGCACTCCTTGATGCGTCAATCAAGTCCTAAAAACAACTTATCATAAGGAGAGACTTTTTTATAGCTATTCTATTATAAAAGAAATATTTTTTACGCATAATAGATTTCTGTAGGAAGAACTGTAATACATTAATGCTTTTTCTCTCTCCTTGTTTTATCTATTATAATAATATCCTGTTTATTACTATTATAATTGCTATCGTTGTTATTGTGGCTGTAATGTTATTGTTATTATTTCTTTTTTAGTAGTTAGAATAGCTCCTTTCTTTGTGTAGGTGGTGATATATTTCTGAGTATTTTAGAAAATTACTTTTTTGATTTCATTATTAAGCGATCTCATGAATGAATTCAAAAAAGAATGAAAAGTGACGCTATTAACGTAAGGGGAGAAAATCCTGATCAAAGTAAAAAAATCGGAGTATTGGATTTCGTTATTTCACTTTGTTCAAGATAGGTCGTACTAACTTTAAAAAAAAAAGGAGAGAAAATATTCCTTTTTGTCTGTTTCTGCTATGCTTTCGGATTTTTGTTCCGCTCACCGTTACATGTTAGTTACTTAAATATAAATAAAAATGACTAAAATATTATATGACTTGATCTGCAGATATGCTCAAGTGAAGGGATGCTTATCACACACTCTTTTGTTACAATGGCCAAAAACGCAATGGATTAAAAAAGCATTAAAGGCTAAATAATGATGGAAGCAACAGCAAAATATATATAATAAAACAGGGGAATTTAAGAAGGGGGAAAAGGAGCCATTATGTTATTATTTTATATATTACTTATTATTATTTTATTATTGTGGTTATTAGTGCTATTATTATTAGCCTTTATTTATTTATTGTTCTCTCAATATGCTATTTTTTTGTCAACAAAAGCAGTAAATATGGAACTATGCTTCCGGAAGCGTTTTTGTCATACATGGACATTTTGTGTTCAGAAAATATAAAAAATGAAGACCAGATGATCCAGAAGGAAAAAAAATCCTTGGTAGGAGATAAACGAGGGCAAATGTTGGTTGGGGTCCAGGTTACAAAGTAAATGACCTTGCATATCCATTATAAAATTTAGTTTTTTTATTATAGATTTTGATGATTTTGTTTATTTATTTACCTCTTGCTTTCTTCTTTTCTTACTTCTTTTTTCTCTCTTCTTTCTTTTCTTTTTCCCGTTTTTAATCCCTTTTTTTTAACAAAAAAAAAGTAGACAGAAAGTAACATCAATATTAAGAACAAAAAGATTAACAGCAGTTCATTAATAGTAAAAATATATTAAATAGCAGAAAACAAAAAATGTCAACTGCAACATCACCATTAATTCAACAATTACTATATTGCTCACGAAATCTATTTGGAAAAATGATAAATAAAAAACTAGTGGACGCAATCACCAATGATAATAAAAGTACAACAGCAGAGTTAATCGTCGAGCAAGCAGAAAACCATTTATTTGGCCGAAACGGATACCCTATAGATTATAAACATACACTTGAATTATTGGAGAGAGCCGTCCATTCCTTTCATCATTTAGGTGCATATGCCATCCTTGGATTTTGTCACGAATTTGGATATGGCACTGTAAAGAACTTTCAATTGGCTGAACAGTATTATATCGTTGCCGTAACAAACAGACAAGAAGATGATGATGATGATGAGCGAGTCTCGATGGCTATTTCAAGATTGGCGTTTTTACGTAAATATGGACGCCCTGGTGTCTGCATTGATCGAACAGAAACCCAAAAATGGGAATCCATTATTCAGGCTGGTGGTAAAAAAGCAATTGCTTGGATTTATCGTGCTGCTACACAATACAAGTGCCCCGCGAGTCAATACTGTTTAGGCGTGTGCTACCATGATGGCATCGCTGTTGAAAAAAATGAAAAGATTGCTTTTGCTTGGTATAGAAAGAGTGCAGAACAAGGAAGCTGTCGTGGCCAAGGCATCTTGGGTTATTGCTACGGAGAGGGCTTTGGTGTTGAGAAAGATGAAGCCGAAGCCATGCGTTGGTACCGTCTAGCAGCAAACCAAGGAGAGACAGTTGCTATTTATAACATTGGCTATTGTTACGAAGATGGGATTGGCGTCAAGAAAAACATGACCGAGGCGGTGCGTTGGTATCGAATTGCTGCTCAACAAGATAACGCATTCGCTCAAAACTCGCTCGGATACTGCTATGAAGATGGGATTGGTGTAGAGCAAAACCATACTTTGGCTGCATTTTGGTATGGTCGATCTGCAAATCAAGGGTATCCATGGGCCCAATGTAACCTTGGCTATTGCTACCAAAATGGTATCGGTGTTCCAAAGGAGGCGTCCATCAGTGTCGAATGGTACAGAAAGGCTGCTCTTCAAGGACACGCCAGAGCACAACACAATCTTGGTTTTTGCTATCAAAATGGAATTGGTCTTGAGAAAGACCAAGTAGAAGCGCTAAAATGGTTTCGAAAAAGTGCTGACCAAGGCAATATTTTTGCATTCCATTCATTAGGCTACTGTTATCAAAATGGCGTTGGTATTCAAGTCAACGAAAAGGAAGCCGTTTACTGGTACATGTTGAGCGCAGGTCATAACCATGCACCTGCACAGTTATCTTTGGGTTACTGCTATAGAAATGGCATTGGAGTTGATAAGAATGAAGTGGAAGCAGTGAAATGGTTCAAGCTCAGCGCAGAACAAGGAAACCCTGTTGCGCAAAACTCTTTGGGCTTTTGCTTTGAGGAAGGAATGGGTGTCACTAAAAGTGCTAAACGGGCAGCCTACTGGTACATGCAAGCCGCACGACAAAACAATGCATGGGCACAATGTAACTTGGGATTCTGTTATCAAAATGGTATTGGTGTCAAGGTCAACCCTAAAAAAGCAGTTTACTGGTTCCAAAAGGCCGCGCAGCAGAATCACGCTCGTGCACAAGATAAACTTGCCCTCCATGTACAAGGAGGCCTTGGTGCAAGACAAAATTTGGAATTGGCATTCAATTTATTTCAACGCGCTGCGGACCAAAATCATGTTGCTGCACAGTTTCATCTGGCCAATTGCTATGAAAAAGGGTTAGGATGTCCTGTTGATTTAAGGCAGGCAACTTATTGGTTCGAAAAAGCTGCAATAGGTAAGTGTCAAATCTCCCTGCAGATATATATTTATATATACTGTTTTATTGTAGCTGTACTAAGCATCATATTTCTCTTTTTTCCATCATTTAGCTGGTTGTCGAAGCTCCCATGAACGCTTAAGAAGACTACTTGTTAGGGATTGTTTGTTAGCACCTGACTCTCTTCCATCGGTTACAACCATGAATGAGCATGATTTGCTTTCAAATGGATTCATCATGGGCCACAGCGCGCCGGCCGCATAAATTTCCAAAAGTGCCACTATTACTTGTTTTATTTTAATATCACTAATGACATTATTTCTTTTTAAATATTATACCCGCCTTTTTTTCATGGTTTTGCTTTTTTTGCTTCCGAATCTATATCAACAAAGTTTCATTAATTAATAAAAATAAAATTCGAATTGTTTTTTGTATTTAAAAGTAGCATACAATGCCCTTTATAATTAATTGGTTAGTTTATAATGTTCGTTTAAGTTCTGTTAAAATATTTCTGAATTGTTCATTTAAAAAAAAGAATAAATCTTTATTATACTTTCTGTCCAAACTAAAAGATTTCAACGTAAACGGATTTTTTTTTTGTTAATGCATTTGGTGCGTTTAAGAATAGTATCTCATTTTTATCGATAAAAGACTGAAAAAAAATACTAAAATGACAATAATGACAATGTGTACCAATATTTCATAAATATTACAGATTCAGCATATCAATGTTGCTATTCAAGCAAAAAGCCCCCTTCCAAGTAACAATTATACAGCCAAGGAAATCAACCAAATTGAGCAAATTCTCTATTTCTGGATGCTTAAATCAATGTGATACTAGTGATCTGATATTTTCATGAGAGATATCTCTGTTTAGGTCGCTTATACTTCAATAGCTCAACCAGATCGAATAAAGCTACTGAAGCATAAATGGGGCTTAGCATAAAGTGACTGTTATTCCTTACCATTCTCCTCTTGGGGTGGCGGTGGTGAAGAAACAAAAGTAAGCCGGAATCCAGCATTAACGAAACCTTCTCTTTTCATAAACCCTTAGAATACCAGAGTATGTGACCACATCCAATACAATGGATGGATAGAAAGGATGGATGGATGGATGGATTTATATTGACTTCGACTTTTTTTATAGTATGTCTGACGAGGAACAAGTCATCATCGAAAACCAGGAAGTCGAAGTTGCCGCTGAGGCTCCTGCCGGTCAAATGTCCGTTGAAGATGCCCTTCAAGAAGTCCTTCGTCGCGCTTTGGTCCACGATGGTCTTGCTCGTGGTTTGAAGGAAGCCGTCAAGGCTTTGGATAGGTAATGTAGAGACAAGTGTGTTAATGTGTGTATGACATTGACAATTCTCGTTATAGACGCCAGGCTCATTTGGCTGTTCTCTGTGAATCTTGCACTGAGTCCGAATACCTCAAGCTTGTTGAAGCTCTCTGTGCTGAACACAACATCAACTTGATCAAAGTCTCTGATGCCAAGAAACTCGGTGAATGGGCTGGTCTCTGCAAGATCGATCGTGAGGGTAACGCCCGCAAGGTCGTTGGCTGCTCTTGCGTTGCTGTTACCGATTTCGGAGAGGAATCCGAGGCTATGAATGTCCTCTTGGATTGTAAGTAACCAACTGGAAGGGGGAAGAGAAAGAAACTAACATTCTACGTTTACTTTTTAGACTTCAAGACCCGTTAAGAAGTATAGAATCTTGTACCCTTGACTGTGTGTGTGAAATAATAAAATCATATATATTGTTTGATCGTTCATTTTGGGTGTAAACGGAAGAGTATATTCGATTGGATTGTGGTGTATAAATATATCTATTGACATTTGGATCAAGATCAGAAAATGTACTTCGATCTGAGAGCTTATTGTTATCGTAATTGACATATTTAAATTGAAGGCGCAATGCAGCCGCTTATTTGTGTTACATTGTTTAGACGTATTGATATTCAATGCAAAGTCACTCTATTATTATTCAATTCCAATTATACATTCATTTGAGGCATTGATATAAAGTGACATTGCACAAGGATGTCGACATTTTTTTTTTAAAAAAAAAGTAACTCGTCTGTATGTCTATGAATTAGTATTCTCTTGTCTAGTTGACAGCTCCTTCGTTTAAATAAATTATCAAACCTTGTAATAATACATGGACTTTAATAAAATAATAGAAATACGAAAACAATGTGATTCTCCATAATATAAGTCAAATGAAATATTCGATACATCCGTACTTCTTTTAGTAGAAAGAAATAATGGAAACGAATTGAAAAAGATTTAACATTTTCAACATCAATAATTGGCAGGTGATATGCACATTCGCTCTGGGCAAAAAAAATAGACAACTGTTTTTAAAGCTGTGTATTACAAGACTATTTAACCAAATATATACTTTTGCACTTTCATGGTTTGACTTATTCCATATTCAAATCATCCGGATCGAGCTGTCTGTATGCAACTATCGGCGTTTAAACAGAAATGCTGCAAAAAATCGTATATATAAAGCACTGCTCTCCATTCGAAGAGACAAGCATCTCATCCCATTCTTCTTCTTCTTCTTCTTCATATATAACAGCGGTACTAATTTAATGATGGACACAAGAAATATCTCTCAATATCTTCAAAAAAGGTTTTTTCAATATGAAGTGATAACAGGTTGTTATGTGATGGAA
The DNA here is from genome assembly GCA_024139395.1 of Backusella morwellensis. Taxonomy (NCBI): domain Eukaryota; kingdom Fungi; phylum Mucoromycota; class Mucoromycetes; order Mucorales; family Backusellaceae; genus Backusella; species Backusella morwellensis. The sequence goes on along the minus strand of VCJI01000744.1, from coordinate 76,145 downwards.
CCTTGGGAGAAAATGACATTCAGTAAGTTAAACAAGGCGTTACTTGATGATTATTTGAAAGGAAATAGTAACTCTCCTTCTAGACACTTTTATTATATGTATTTTTGCATTATCACTTCGCACATTCTTACAAGTTACTCCAACTGTGCTGTATAAAGTGGCTAACATTGCTGCTTGAGGAAAGGGAGTCGCCGCTACAATGTATTTATGATTGTACCCATTTTATTCATAATCCATCATTTATTTATCTATGCATTCCATTATGAAATTTCTATTCTATATATGTGTACCTGTCTATATTTCCCTTCTTATAATTTTAATTCTAATAAACAAATAATTTCTTATACTACTTATTTTCTTTAAAAAAAAAAGTACTTCAAATAGCAATTGATTGCATTTAACAGGGTGATGAGGCTATGTAGATAGAAAAAACAAAACATCGGTTCTGGAATTTAACGGAGCAGATAGCATATTACCATAATACAATACTCGTAGGTTTAATATTTTAACCAGTTTGTTTTATACTTCTCTTACAGAATATATCCATTCGTCCATCACAGCACTCCTGGAAATCTACGAATAATTTTAATAAAAGAATACGAATTTACCTTTGTTAAGTAAGGTCTTTTGGCCCAGTGTAGTATATTACTGATAAGAAAACTCATCCTTTTTGTTTTCTCAGTAAACAATCGGAATAGTTTTGTTTTGTAGAGTCACAGCATTTAATTTCGGACAATTTATCTTCCACAGGGTGGATATTCGGTTGCACTTGGAGAAGTTTTATTTTCGGATAAATATGTAAACAAGACCAATAGACCTCACATCTATGTAACCAGAAAGAGCATATCTTTGTAATACGCAGCTTCTTAAAAGCATTATTGTCTCGAAAAGTGTGATTTTTTTATTGCGGTTTTTTATTTAATCGGTTCTATGATTTTCCCTGTATCGATCGTCAAATGTCAACAGGGAAAATAGTTTATTACACTTCTTTCGGACTACTTTTTTCCAGGTCATTCCTTCCTTTAAAAAGAAGAACAAAAAAAACTGATTATACATCCCTTTTTGCACACGCAAACGCAGCCTTCTTATCGTATGATCACCTCGCACGCAATAGGGATGATAATGTTGATATTAAAAAGAGTTATTTATTCGTATTAAATGTATAAAACACTTCATTTTTCAAATTGTAGCACAACTTGTTATTATATTAGCCATTGCAAAATGGGGAAAGCTTTATATGCATGTGTATATCATATTCATCAGCAGCTCTTATTCAATGAAAATTTTCATTGGTTTTTCCTTTCTCACTGAATGAAAAAGATGCAAACACATCTCTTTATTCCAAAAAATTCTAGGCCGTTCTCTTTTCATTTGACAGACACAATATGTGCAACAATGATATTTTTTAATGGTATATTTTCATTCAATATTTTAATGATTTTTATTATAGTAATGATGATGCGATGTTTATTTTACTGGTGTTAGAGACCTTCCCACTTTAAACTTTTCTGCAGACTCAAAAGTTGATGTAAATGTAAATTTGTAATGTCGAATTTTTACTTCCACTCTTATTTCGGTTTGGCCAAAGAACATGTGAATGAACATTTCTACTTTATCACCTTTGGCCATGTCAGGAAAATTTGGCATTTTGATGGGAAATTTGGCTACTTTGTATACCCTTGGATCCAAAATAGAGCGTGGAGGGTCCCCATTGCCATTGTATGCATATAAATCTAGTGGTTAAGTAGGGGAGAAAAAGTCAGTCTGTGATACACAATAATGCCTCTCATCTTACCTGCGTCTGTGTTGTTTGGGTATTTCACCGTATATTTTTTGAAAATGTACTCATTGTTCTTCAATATTTGCCCTTTTTTCACAAACACACTAAATCTTCTGGCACAGTACGGAATACCATTGTTTAGGACCACATGGCTTTTGCTGTCCAATAATGGATTAAAAGGTAAAGCAGCCATGATTCCATAAGATCTTTTTGAGATACGCTCTGAGATCAAAGTGGGAGAAAGACCAAAGCATACAGCACCGCGAGAAATAGCGAGCTCTCCACGGGGTACTTGTTTAATGACATTGATTTCGTTTTGAAACACTTCAGAGATACGATCCATCAAATATTTATTTCGTCCAAAACCTCCTACCAACAGTAAGCCATTCAACTTTTCTTCCTGGTCGCTTTGCTCTAGTTGATCTCGAATCAAACCAAGAATCTTTTCAACCACTGGATCGAATACTCGTGTACGAAGCTCATCATAGGTTATAAGTAATTTGCCATCTTTTATACCGAGATTCTTATTGTCCTTGATAGATTTTTTGTCCTTTCTTAATTTACTGGGAAGTGTGATATAAATGTCCTTTTTTCCTTCACCAAAGACCGTCTAAGACATATCCTTCAGCAATAAATATCAACTCCAATCCATATATTATTCCTTCTTACCTTTTGTTCCATTATAAACGTATCCATAATGATGTTAAGCCTTTTTCTTGAAAGCTCACCTTCAGACGCTAGCTTTTCCTGTATCAAGTTCAGCATATTTTTATCCACAAATGAAGAACCACATGCATCTCCTGAACTACTGGTGACTTCGTGTAAAGTACGGTTTCCATCCTCATCTTTATTCAGCTCAAATATGATCATATCTACAGTGCCCCCGCCTGCATCACACACCATAAATCGTTGTTTATCACTCAATCGAAACTCCTTCATTCGCTTCTCACAATAAATAGCTGCTGCCTCTGGTTCGCTAATGAGCATCAGTCGAAGTGGATGATCATCGCGATTAATGATGCCAGCTCGAACTGCAGCTTCGCGCATGGACGCCTTTGCTTGATCATCCCAAATCGCTGGTACTGTAAGACAATACCTGAGTCGCTTTCGGTTAAGATTGCTAATCTTGCCCTCCATCACCTTATACACATAACTATGGAGACATTCCAAGTATTCGCTAATGAGCTTTACACTTGAAAACCCTGGCGGTAAATTTATCGCAGTTGGCTGGTGCAGGTATAACTTGAAGAGCGAGTAGAACTTGTTTTCTTTATCTGAGAGCTTTAGTCGCTCCTTTTCAGCTTTTTTACCCCAGTATTTGTGCTTTCCGCTACTGTCATATATAAGCGCAGTGGGTGTTTTTGGGTAATGGCTGCTATCATGGCCTGGCCTATGAATAGTATATAAATGCTTGGAAAATGAACAGAAAGAGGAGTTTGCAATAACAACATACCAACTGGTCACATCTACTATCTGAGCATCTTTTCCACTTCCACAACTAGACCAGGAGCATCCTGAATACGTAGTACCAAAATCTTGAGGAGGAGGAAAAAAAACGTTAAATGCTTGTTTATCTACAAACCAGCTCTTTCTTACCTATTCCAACAACATAATCATAGGTGTTGATGTTAAAAGTTCCTTGTCGAGACATTTTATTCTGTAAATAGAAGAAGAGGAAGGTACAAAGGAATCAACAGGGCCTGCGCATTTGAGTTATTTAAGAAGTGGTACAATTTGAAAAGCCAGTGTCATACTTGAGATTTCCTTTTCTTTCTATGGCTGCTCCTTCCTCAAGTCTAAATTGTAAACGACAACAACAATATGTACGACGTTTGAGTTACAATGAGCCCTTTTTTTACGAGAAAGAATAATGGTATTCTAGATTGCTTAATCAAACAATGCACCTGGAAAGAAAGAAAGTGAATATTAGGCAAATGCCCATCACTTTCTTTATGTTAATTCAGGGATTCACTCTCTATTAATGATTGTTTGTTTTTTTGTGACCAAAGCTTCTTTTATGGAGCCACGTTTTTTTTCTCGCAGTGCTTTTAGTAAATGCTGAATATGAGTGCTACAATGGCTAACAAAAAGAAAAAGTAAAAATAGTAAACAATAAACATAACAATCTACTTACTAGATTGGATCAAAACAGAGCTATGATAAGACATATCATTTCTAGGTATTATCATAAAGAAAAAAAATGACATTTATTGATTATTATATTTTGATGGTCCTCAAGTAGTAAACATCCATTACCACGACGGTAGAAAATAAAAAGAAGAACTCATAATGAGTTATTTTATGTTCCGGTCTACCAGATTTGAACTAGTGACCTAGAGATGACAGTGTGCACTACAGTCTCCCGCTCTACCACTGAGCTAAGACCGGAATTGGTTGAAAGTTGTAAAATTAATTACATCAAATTTCTAATAGTAAAATTTTAAACACCGATATCCAATCAAAATTTTTTGAGAGCAATATGCTATATAAAAATCGTCAAAGGAGTACCAGCTTCTTTCATGGTAATATTAGAAACGAAAAACTTTCTGACATATTGGGTTCAAGTATTTCTTGTTGATTCGTGACCCAAATTAAGGTAGTAATAAAGATTTGAACAATTTAAGAAAAGGAAGAAAAGGAGCGGGATTAATTGCTTGGCCGCTGTTTCCACTTTTTATGTAAAAAAGGATTTATGCGAGCTGAAACAGTGACTATTGTAAAACACAAAGCCCCTTCAATTATGATCTAAAAACCCACGATGAAATAAGATAATGAGAAAAAAAAGCAAAAGCCTTGTCCTTGTCGTTCCAACCATCATCTATAAATAAATATTAAAAACAAACTAGATAACCAAAAATTATTATCAAATATGAACAAAGACAGGTAACAAGAAAAAGCATTGTTTCTTTTTAAATTTCTTGCCAAAGTATCATATGGACGATGATAATATGCTCACAGCCGGTTCCCTACCATAAATGACTTGAGATTTGAAATAAAATGTGTTTTCCATTGATACTCATTTATCAGTACAGACAATTTAATATTAGATTCTATGATGATACAATACAAAGTTGTATTCATTTTATTTATTTATTCAAAAATTTTAAAACACTCAAATGAAAGAAAATAGAAAAAAAAAGTGTCATTCTTAAGCAGCCTTAAGAATCTTGACGATGTTCTCGAAGCTATCACGAGTTTGGTTAGTTGAATCACGATCACGAAGAGTGACAGTACCGTCTTCAACAGATTGGAAATCAATAGTGATGGCAAAAGGAATACCAAGCTCATCATTACGAGCATATCTACGACCAATGGATGCCTTTGAATCATCAGTACGGATGGAGACACCAGCAGCTCTAAGTTCACGAGAGTACTTGCGAACAAGAGGCTCGAAAGCAGCGTTACCAGAAAGAGGAAGTAAACAACACTTGAAGGGGGCGACGATGGTAGGGAAAGAAAGAACATTACGTGCTTCATCATCCTCACGGACCCACCAGCTATGCTCCAAAAGGGAATAAAGAATACGGCCAATACCGAAAGAAGGTTCAATGACATTGGGAGTGTATTCACGAATATGCTCTGTGATAGTGCCACGTTGGATGGTGAGGTTATCTTTGGATACTTCATATGTTTGACCATTGACTTCAACAGAGCCAACACCGTTAGCCTCCAAATCAGCAGCAAGCTTGGAAGCGATATCATCAGCCAAATTCAATAAAGCCTCTTCAACAACCTTGGCATCCTTCTTGAACTTGGGACCGAAAGTCTTTTTGTTGATTTCAACAAGCCACTTCTCGATGACACGAGGTTCGGGAAGTTGTTCACGAACAACCAACTTTTCATTTGTACGCTTGGAGTGAACAGTCAAGTCATAAGCAGAACGATCAGCACAACCGACACACTCGATCCAACCCTAGATATATCGGAATAAGATGTTAATATCTCTTCCGTTCGAATATACATGCATATCACCACTACCCTTCTATAATAAACAGCAGCAACTTACATAACTGGTCTTAATTTCAGCATCCCAACAATCGCAAGCATAGTGAGCCATTTCGTTATCCATGTGTTGACGGAAACGAAGACGGGCGTCCTTGATACCAATCTTGTTCAAGAAGAGGTAGATACGAGCCATGAAGTAACCAAGGGTTTCGTTATCAATGACCTTGTTAGCAACAGCATCGCCGACAGTCATGGAAACAGTGTCAGTTTTACCGCTCATTTGAACATCCTTTGGCAAGAGTGTCAAACTAATATCCTTAACATCTTCAAACTTGGGATGGTTCTTATCTTCGGGGTCAACATAGTGTTCAATTTCAGCCATGGTGAATTCACTACATGGATTATGAGTGTTAACCCACTCTGTGTCTCTTATTTCCATATACCACAATTACTTACCGAACACGTAACAAACCGGAACGAGGAGAGATTTCATTACGGAAAGAACGACCAACTTGGGCAGAAGCAAAAGGCATTTTATCGTTGTTGAATTCAAGGAGTTTCTTGAAGTTGAGGAACTGACCTTGGGCGGTTTCGGGGCGCAAGAAGCTATCAATTACGATTTTAGCTTCCTTTCATTATCTTAACCCATAAAAAAGAAGAAAAAACTTACCCTTTAAGTTGGCCAGTGGGACCAATCAAGGATTCAAACATCAAGTTGAATTCCTTGGGCTCGGAGAGTTCGTTACCAGATTCAGGAGAACGGATATCAAACTTCTTCATGATGGCGGTCAATTCCTCACCACCAAAGTTATCAATCTGGGCCAAGGTTTCCTCATAAGCCTGACGGACATCATCAGCCAATTCTACAGCAACAACAACACCCTTCTTCTTCTTCTTCTTCTTATCGTCCTTGGCAGCAGCGGCAGCGGCAGCCTCAGCGGCGATTTCCTCTTGAGTCTTCCCGGCCTTGGCAGCCTTAGCAGCCTTGTCGCCTTCAAGACGGGCCTCAAGGACAGCCTCAATGACGTGATCGGCTCTGAAGATTTCGCCATTCTTTAAATCCTTACACATAAAATCAGCGAACTTATCAACGTGACCGGAGGTCTTCAAGACATCGTAAGTTGTCATGATGGTTGTGTCAACTTCAAGCATTTCTTCTTCCAAGACGAAGTGATTACGCCAGAGGGAAATGATGTTGTTCAAAAGAGCACAACCGGTAGGACCGAAGTCATAAAGACCAGCAACACCTTAAAACACAAACAAGCTCGTATAAGAAAAGGAATAGAGGCGCGTCAATAATGATACTTACCTCCATAAATTTGGAAAGAAGGGGCATAAAAGAAGCGCTTAGTAACGAGTTGCTATAAGGAATAGCGCGTTAGCAGATATTTAAAATAGAAATAAATGGAAAAGGAACCTACCTCAAGAGCAGCTCTATCAAACTTTTCCTCAGGTATAGACATACTGAAATAATAAACTAAAAAGCAAAGGGTCGTTGCACCAAAAAAAAAGAATTATATATATCATTCGGAGTTTTTAAATGGTTTTTTGTGGCTTTGAACTTCTTTCCAGCTCTTCCTGACTCACACTCTCACGAGTTACATAACATAAACTTGCTGTGCCTCCAACATGGATTAAGTAATCCATCATGTTGCTATAGTGACAATGTCACTGTTATTCATAGAATGTGATATTCTATTTTTAAGGGTGCACAATGTCAATATGACTAACTAGTTGGATTCAATGTCAAAAATAAAATAAAAAAATATTTTTTTGTGTAGTATAACTTTTTTTCTTATATAATTGAAGCTGGTTTAAAGAAAAAAAAATATTATAGTAAATTGCAAGCAAGTAATTTAGTTTTATGTATTTGAATTATTGATGACCGCCATACATGGTGCTTTTTTGAGCGACCACTCGTTAAAGAGTGGAGTAAACGCATATAGAGATCTCTGCACTTTTTTTTTTAACTTTTGTAGTAATGTTTCGGAAAACCTACACTCCTTAATAGGCCAAATTTACTATTTCGTGAAAAACAATTTTATAATAAATTTACAAAACAAGAGTAAGATACTCTATCTGATATATTCTCCTTTATCAATAAAATATCTATACTTAATACATATTTAAAATGCATTATAAAGAAACGTTATAATGTTTATCCATTGCCACGGTTGTATACGCATCATAGACCGACAGTGAACGCTGCCCAGAAATTTCAGATCCAAGTCTTTAATTGAATGAATATCTACTAATTATAATTTAAAATCAACCGAAATACTACGAGAACCAAAACAATGTATGTTTCTGTTAGTTAAAATACGGCTAGGCGCTATGAATTAAACTTAGCAGTATCTTTTCCTTTAATTATAATTGACTTTTTACATTAATTGGGATTCTCATTTTTCCGTGGCCGACAACTGCTTCGAACATTCGGAATGTATAAAAAACGCACTAAATTGATGCTATACAAGTCACAGTTTTTTTTTTGTCTTATTAAAAGGACAGCTAGTCTTATAAACTTGGTTTTTTTCAATTGAATGTAAAAATACCACATAAAATTATGGTGGAGGTAGAAAACGGCGTAAAGGAATTGCAGGAAAATATAGAATCCTGTACTGTTTCTGGAACCAGCAAAAAATCTAAAAAGTCCAAAAAAAAGAGCACCGCTGTTGAAGGTTTGCCTACCTACTATGAAAACGCTCTACGTCAATACCCTGTCACTCTTCGTAACTCAAAGGCCAAGGGTCGTCACGCTGTAGCATCAGAGAACCTAGAAGGAGGTACATTGTTATGTAAGGAGCAGGCCAGTGCTTTTGTTGTTCGTGCCGAGTTTTTAGACCAGCAGTGTCACGTCTGTTTAACTGATCTTTCTACAAAGATGATGTGTGCCGACTGCAAAAAGACGTTTTATTGCTCAAAGGAATGTATGGAGAATGACGAGGAGATACATAAACTAGCCTGCTCAGCATTTTTGCAAGTGGATGCTATTGGCAAAGCAACTGATGTCGATCCTGACTTGTTACGTTTGATCACTTTATTAATGATCCGTCGCCATTTTGATAAAAGCGTAAACGAGACCACTGGTAACTCAACAAATAACCCAACACCATATTCTTGTGTTGAAGATTTACTCAGTCACAAAGAGAGTGCCAATCCAGCTTTTATCCGTGTATTGACAGATGCCTGTAAGTTTGTTCCTTTGTTACAATTTCTTCTCCCTTTTTCTGTTTATTTGCACATCAGAATAACGTATTGTTTATATAGCACAAAGATTACTAATGGAAATGCCAGAATCGGTTCAGTTGCCTGTTGAAGAAATGGTGACGCTTGCATGCAGGTATATTTGTTTTATTTTTGCTCTCCGCTTTGGATGTAGCACTAAATTAAATACAGAATCAACTCGAATGCCCATGGCTTAGGTGATAACCAGTCGCGTAACACGGATGTAGCGCTTGGTCTCTTTCCATTAGGTGCTATGTTTTTCAATCATGGCTGTAATCCAAATACTGCATTTATTGGACTTGCAAATGGACAACTAGCGTTCAGAACCATTAGAGAAGTAAAAAAGGACGAAGAGCTTGTTGTAAGCTATATAGACTTATATTCGGATAGAGATGAAAGACGCCAGGATTTATTAACGTCAAAGCACTTCTGGTGCAAGTGTAAACGCTGCACTGGACCACTTGAAAAGTCTGTTGATCGTTTCCTACAGGGGGTTGTTTGTTCGAAGTGTGAAGATGATGTTTATGTTATTCCAGCAACCATGATGGATGATTTAATCAAGGGACAGCGCGCTTTATATACCGAGTCAAAATCATTTAAATGTGCGACATGCAACAATGAAAGAGACGTAAAGGATATTCAAGCAGTTTTGGAAGAGGCGAATAAATCGTACAAATTTGGAATGGCAGCTATTCGACAGGAACGTAATTATAGACGTGCGAGTGAAAAGTTGGAATTAATTACAAGAAGTGCAACAACTAAAAATGGATTGCATACACTTAATTCTTTCCGCCTCAACGCCTACATCCCTTTGATGAACTGCTTGAGATACAATAATAATTTGAAAGGAGCTATTGAAACGAACAAAGCTATCTTGTCCATGATGAGTGAATATTCCAAATTGGGACTTCCTGGTCATACAGCAGAGATCTCCGATTACTGGCAAAACTTGGGTGAATTGTGTGATAAAATGGCTAGTGAGTCAAAAGGACGCAGTAGTATCCTAGAGAAGAAATGGTCCAAGGAGAGTCGACAAGCTTTTGGTGAAGCATTAAAGATTAGAATCGTTGTATACGGAAAAGATCATCCTAAAACCAAGCATGTTGAAAAATTTGCTTAATTTTTGAAATGTGTAATTTTTGTTATTACCCTTCATTTTGAAAGTACAATATAATAAAATTGTTACAGGATTGTGCTAGAGTTTTTTTCAATCACTTGCATTTTTACTCTTACTAGTAGTGATAAGCATCTCAGTAAAGTGATAGAAAAAATAACCTTAACCAGGAGTAATATGTGTGTTTGCAATAATATCATTATTTTTTTCTTAATATCATATGTACCTTCTAAACAATAGCTCAAATAAAATTTACTTGAATAGCATCACTCAATTGTTGCCGGTTATTTGTGTTTTATTAAAACAGTCTTCAAAATTATATCAGAATTCGAAATGTGCGTAAAGGAGAAAGAAATATCTTTTTCTTGTTTTAAATTCCTCCTTTAAATATTAAGATACTTTGATATATTATAGAAAAAAAAAAATGAGTATGCCAGCATTTAATCCACCGTTTATTTTTTTTCAACTCGATAATAAAAACAACACTAAGAATGATTATATACTTTATACTCTGCCTTGGCTTTATCAGAGTCATCAATGGAGGTAGGTTATGGAGATCGAGAGAGAAACGTCAGTACTGAATACTTTATCTTTTAATATAATAGTATCTTTTTCAACGCAATGTTGGGAGGTTCTTAATGGGTAAGTGTCCACTCAAAAAATAGTTGATGCCTTGGTAAAGATCGATGAACTTCTACTAAGCTATATATTTCCAGAAAATCAAATTTATTCCAGGATGGCGCTTGTTACTTAAATCAAACTGGGTGGATTTTACAACAATCAGACGACTGGGTATATTATCCTCAGCAACACGGTAAAAGTGTTTAATAATGTTTCATCTTGCAATAAATTAATCTAATATCACACCATTGTTTTTAATAGTGAATATCTCACTCACCGCTGCTAAAGTGTCGTTTGCATTAGGTAAGCCGCATATTAAAGTTGATTGATGTTACTGGCTAATTAGGATTTTTTTTTTGAAGTTGGAGGCTGTTGTGCACCAAATCGTTATAAGCCTACTGGTTTCCTGTATCAAGATGATGGAAGCACTTATGAGACTACTGGAAACAAAATAATCGCAATTTCAGATCGATCTATTGCACAAAATATAACTGTGGAAGGCTGGTATATGAAGAAATTTGTTGATGATGGAGCAATGGTATATTTTGATGGTGATCTTCTCCTTTTCAAATATAGTATTTATTTTTTCAATCTTTCATCAAAATAGAATTTAACTGTCATTCCATCGATTCGTCATGCGGACAAGCAATCTGTACTCTACGAGGTTATTGCGTTTGATCGTGGTATGCTGATCGAATATCAGTTCTATAACAATGATGGCCAATTCATTGGTAATTTTTCGAGCGGTGTGCTCCGAAATAGTTTATATATTCCTGATATCACGCTTCCAAAATTTACTCGTAGTATAGTATGTATGGTGTATTCAATATTTATAATGATGGTTAACCAATTATTTTTTCTCTAGAAAATATCATTTTATGTATCAAGAGCTGATCCGATATGTTATACATATCTTTATGCTGGCCTTTATGTCTACAGTCCTTTTACGACATTAACAAAAATATGCTCATCAGGTTTTATTCAGTTTTACAATTACATAAATATAAATATTGGGAGTATTAACTAAAAAAAATTTGTTATTTAGCTGTAACCTTTTTTCAATACTTATCTCTCGTCAATTTTCTTGTTATACCCATCACATTTGGTGTCATAT
>VCJI01000744.1:3933-17188 GCA_024139395.1 Backusella morwellensis | reverse complement strand
TATAAAAAAAAAAAAAAAAAAAAAAAAAAAAAAACGTATCATAAAAACAAGTATTCTGATTGCTCAACTCAATCAGCTGTATCTATCAAATGATTGGAATGGTAGAAATATAGTTTTAATGCACCGGATAATATATATTTTGCAATTACATAATGTCAATCATCAAAGTCGTGTTAAAACCAAGCTAAAATCAATTATTGGCTTTTATTTGTATTTCACACCATTCAACCTTGTCAAACATCAAGAGAAGATCGAATATCCTTAATAGTGTAGTGGAAGATCACTAAACTTTTTAAATAAAACTGGGAAATTAAAAAAAGTAATAGTTGAAAGCTTTTGGTATCAAAGGAAGGATGGTACAAAAGAAGAAGACTAAAATGGAATTTCAAGCAGTTTGATCGAGATATCAGCTTAGTTATACAATAAAGTGAGATTTCGTGGGGAAATATTGAAACAAAATCCTGGAAATGTATGCCAACGTTGTATTACTTTAATGTTTATTTTTTATAAAATAGTATATATCAATGTGAATTGAGAACTTTCAAATATCCAAATAAGGCTAAAGGGGATTTCTGACCTTCTTATTTATTGGTAGGTAAAAAAAGGCACACACACACATACACACACACACACTGACACAAAAAATCACACACACAGTTTAATAAATCAAGATGAAAGCAGATGCTGCAAGGAGGAGAGAAGAAAAAAATAAAAGGGGAGTGATGCTAAAAGAAAAGGCAATCCCAAATAAAGTAAAAAAAACCTTATGCTACAAGGGAAACTTTTGTTACCTTTTTTTTTCAAAAAAAAAATGATCTTAAAAATCATTAAAGTAAAATGGTTACACGGATAATTAAAGAGAACAAACTTTAAACGGATATAACCTTTTAAAGCGTGCATCATTTACTGCTTTTCTCTTCTTTTTCTTCTTATATCAATTTTTATTTTATTTTCTTCATTTTATTTTAATACAATATGGCAGTAGTCGATCCTTTTCGTTTCAGAACCGGTAACGGTATTCAACTCACATCCGATCAAGAAGAAACTCTCCTTGCTATTCTTGACACATACATTGCCCCACTCTCGCGACAAGAAGAGGACGAACTTGTAAAGAAACTCGCAAAGACCCACACCGAGGAACAGGTCCGCAAATACTGCCGCATTTCATGCAGTGGACTCGATACTGTCCAATATGTCAAGCAGTTTGTCGACCGCTCCGTCCTCGAAGAAAAGCATAGTGAACTCCTCACCATCCTTTCCGTGCTCTCTAGCAAGCCTGGTACATTTGCACTCACCGGTTACTTTTCCATCTTTAAGGATTTGTCCCGTCAGGATCGCGAACGCATTATACTTAACTGGAAGGATTCCTTTTTGCCCCAGCTCCGCGCGATCTACAAGACTTTCCATGCCCTCTCCTGCTTCACCGCCTATAGTCAATTTGGTTCTGATAGTGTGATCAGCGACGCCATGAAGTACAGAGTTCCTGAACTCAGCCAGGAGTATGAAAACCAGCCCGAACGTCTCAACATGATCAAGCCCGAGGATATCCAGGAGAACACCGTCTTTGATGCCATCATCATTGGTAGTGGTGCTGGTGGTGGTGTTGTTGCTAGCAAGTTGGCCCAGGCTGGTAAATCCATCTTGGTTATCGAGAAGGGTAAATACCATCACGAGAAGGAATTCATTCCTCGTGAAAACAAGGCCATGGAAGCCCTTTATGAAAGCGCAGGTTTCGCCTCAAGTTACGAGGGCACTATCTCTATTTTGGCAGGTAGTGTCTTTGGTGGTGGTACTACCGTTAATTGGTCTGCTTCTCTTAAGGTATTTTTCTTTTTACACGTGGAAGTAAAGACTTTTGTATTAACCTTATTTTTTTTTTAAATAGTTGCAACACTTTGTTCGTGAAGAATGGGCTAGACAAGGTTTAACTCATTTTATCAGTCCCAAGGTATATATTATTTTGTGGGAAAAAAAAAAAAAAAAAAATTAGAAATGCGGAGTATCATCAACTGATATAATGCAAAAAAATTAGTTCTCTGAAGATCTCGACAAAGTTTTTGAGCGCATTGGTGCTTCTACTGCCGGTATTAAGCACAATGGTTCTAACCAAATCTTGATTGATGGTTGCAAGTAAAGTATTACCTTTTTTAAATTTAACAGGATAGGGGGAAGGTGGATAAAAGGGAGTAGTATTTTATGAAAAAGATGTACTAAATATATACTTTTCTATATAGAAAACTCGGTTATCCTGTTGCAGACATCCCACAAAACACCAACGGAAAGCCCCACGAATGTAATTTCTGTTATTCCGGCTGTAAGGCTGGTATCAAGAACGGTACCATGAACAGTTGGTTGCGTGATGCTTATGAACACAACGCCAAGTTTATGGAAAAGACCAAGGTCAAGCGTGTCATTATCGAGAATGGCAAGGTCCAAGGTGTCGAGGTCTTTGCTGATTATAACCGTAAGATGACCATCAAGGCCGATAAGGTTGTTGTCTCTGGTGGTTCATTGCAATCCCCTGGTGTCCTCTTGCGCAGTGGTCTTACCAACAAGAACATTGGTAAGAACCTCAGACTTCACCCTTGTACCATCACCTTTGGTTTCTTTGATAAGGCTGTCAGTACCTCTCAGGGTTCCATCATGACTGCTGTCAGTGGTGTTGCTGAAAACGTCGATCAGGAAGGTTATGGTGCCAAGTTGGAGGTGCCCTTGGTTCACCCAGGTAGTTACTCTACTGTCATGCCCTGGCGTGGTGCTGTTCGTCACAAGGAGCTTATGTTGAAATATGACAATGCTTGTCCTATCTTGATTCTCTCCCGTGATAAGAACTCTGACTGCTCTGTTCGTTACAATGAACATGACGACTACATCGTTGACTTTAAGTTGTCTACCCATGATCGTCAATCCATCGTCGCTGGTATTGAGCGCTCTCTTATGGTCCTTGTTGCTGCTGGTGCCCGTGAGGTTCACACTGGTCAATTTGGTATCGAGCCTTTCGTCTTCAACGAAGATGAAGAGTCCAGAATCGATAACCCCAGATTCCTTGCATGGAGGGACCAGGTTGTCAGATATGGTTTCCCTCAAGAAGGTGCCGGTATTTTCTGTGCTCATCAAATGTCATCGAAGTAAGTTCTTAATATAACTTTTTTTTTCTTTTGAAATAGCATAACTAATTTTTAAATTCTTTTACATTAGCCGTATGGGTATTTCTCCAAAGACATCTGTTGTCAAGCCCACTGGTGAAACCTGGGAAGTCAAGAACCTCTACGTTGCCGATGCTTCCATTTTACCTACTGCAACTGGTGTAAATCCTATGGTTACCACTGAAGCTGTCAGCTTACATGTTGCTGACTCTATCCTTAATGACTTTCCTTCTAAAATCTAAATTAACGTATACATATGATTATTTATAACTGGATTATTTATTATTCTACACATTTATTTATATCCCAATTAAAAAAAAAACATAATCGTTCGCTCTTTTGACTTTATTCAATAACAGAAAATGATAGTCTTCGCTAGTTTATATATATATGTATCCGTTTATGGCTTTATTCCATGGTTTTATTTATATTGCAAAATAAAAGACTGGCATGATACAAGTTGCTCTATATCGTGATCTGCACTTTTAGCTTTGAGGTGAATAGCATGTAGAAAAAATATGGGAGAACAAAATATGTAAGCATATATGACAGTTCAAATAGCGAGCCAATGAGATCAGTATATGTTTTTTCTACTTTTTGAAACAGGGAAAGTTTAATAGCTTTTTTGTTTTTATTTCTTGTTGTCGTGGCATTTTTATTTATTTTTTTTTAATAAAAAAAGAAAATGTCTGCTCAACTGCCTGTTTTTGACCAGAAAGAATATCCAAATGATTTGGAATTAAAGTAAACAAACATATCTATTTTTATCTCCTCTCTCGTATTCTAAAAAAAAGGACCTTTTTCTTTTCACCATTAGACTTTTACAAGTTGTTCATCGTCATGGTATACATTGACTTTTTGAAAATATTCACGTATTAAAACAACGCTCTATAGGTGAACGTACACCCGTTAGAAAAAGACTAACTCAGCTTTTCCCTGCCGTATGGACTTTATGTGACGCCAACAAGGCCATGTTTGCCACTATTGCACAGTTTAACAAGGACCAAGTCGCTGGTTTAGACCGCGTTCCTGTTAAACGACTTGTTGAGGTTGAAACCGATAAAAAACCATCACTTTCTTTAGAGCCTGGATCATGGTAAAACAGAAAAAAAAGGGGAGAAGGATATACGGCATCGAATCTTACTGTAGTGATATTTTAGTTACTATGGTCAATTGACCAATTTGGGAAGACAGAGAATGACACTCTTGGGTGAAAACATTAGAGATGTTTATATCAATAGGTACAAACATATTAAAGTTAACAAATCGAATAAGGAAATATAAACGTATTGGTTTTCGTTTAGATTAAAGTTTTTACCCGACATGTTTGATGAGAAATCAGTCTATCTTCGAAGCACGGATTATATTCGTACACAAGAATCGGTCCAGCAGATGGTCACTGTTGGTCTTTATCCAAAGGAAAAGAGACCTGAAGATTTTGTATTTAAACTTAATATTCGGTAAGAAAATACATGTCTGTTAAGCGGTTCAATCTCATTGACCAAACTTGTAGTGATCCAATGGTGGATAACATGTTCCCCAATCCAAACTGTTATCGTTTGCGTCATCTTTCCAAGCAATTTACCAAGACAGTTTCCAACATGTTCCAAGAGAGATTTGTCAAACTCTCCGACAAACTCAAAGACTATGTGGATGGTGTTTCTTTGGATAGCCATCCTTCTGCCAATGGCATCATGGATACCTTGATTGCTGCAAAGGTACACGGGTTCAAGTTACCCAAGGTCTTCGATGACGAGACCATGCTTGAGTTGGAAGATACGGTTGTAAAGGAGTGGTTTTACGGCCACACCCAATCCCAAGAGGTGCGTCGTTTGGGCCTTGGTAGATTGATGGGTGCTATCAGAGATCGTATGGTACGACGTGCTCAAAGTACGGATAGTGTGATTGAAGAAGATAAACTTAAATTGGCGGTCTATTCTGGTCATGATACGTAAGTGGTATATTGAAAGTGTGTGAATTGTGTGTTTAAAATCCCCAACGATTTTACTCTATTATAGTACTGTTGCACCACTTTTGATTATCTTGAACGCCTTTGATGACAGGTAGAGTTGTGTTAATTAATAGGAATATATAAAATTGGTATATAGATCTTATATAATCTTTAATATATAATAGATGGCCGCCATTCGGTAGTGCAATTCTGTTTGAATTATTTAAACAGAAAGAAAGCGACCAGCACTACGTCAGAATCAAGTACAATGAAAATACCTTGAAACTTCCCGGATGCGCTAAACAAGGCAACCACAAGGAAGGTGACAAGAGTCTTTGTACACTTGAGGCATTCAATAGCGTTGTGAAAGATCAAGTACCACAGGATTGGGAAAAGGAATGCAAAGTCTAAATAAAATATTCAATTTTCCCTTGTGTAACTATATTTTCGGATGTTTAAATTCCTTTTTTAATTTTCATTATTTTTGTTTTCTCTTTTCTTTCTTTTCTCTCTCCTTCCCTTTCTCTCTTTATCTTTGTTGTCTTTATCCTCTTTATTATTATTGTTGTTTGCTATATTTTTTAAACAGAATTAAAATAAAAACTATTATAGAATACATAAAACGAAAACAATTGTCGTCATAAACGAATAAAAATGGATAATATAATCTATGATTCTGACTGGAACTTGAAACAACAACAGCAGCAGCTAAGTGAACCTTTACAGGAGCCTGTTCCTTTTGAAGGTATTTTACATATATAGATTTAGTGTTTGATATATACATCTGATCATAATGTTAACCATGATATAATTGTTTGTAGATTTCCAGTTTAGTTTTGATCTTAATATACCACCAATACCATTTCCCGAAGATAACAACAACAACAACAACAGACTGTTTCTAGAGCCACCACAACCACCACCATTCCTTCCCATGGATACATCATTACTGGACGATAGCTATGAGCATCATGGAGACATAAACGATATTGCTGCAGGTGGCTCCATATTGGACGACAGCGACCGCAAAGCATTTAATCAATTTCTAGACACATTTTTTGTTGATCCCAATATGCAACCATCAATGTCACTTTTTGAAGCACCTCCTTCTTTATATCTCGATCAACCACTACCCGCATTCGATAACCTTTCCATCAAAGACAAACAAAACATATACCACGACCATCAGCATGAATCAAGAAAATCAAGCCCCAACAGCAGCAGTGGAGGAGGAGGACCGGTAAGACGAACGAAATTACATAAAGACCTACTTACTGAAGAAGAGAAAAGAAATAGACATATCTCGTCCGAGCACAGGCGACGTGATATGATTCGATCCGGTTTTGAAAACTTGTCGGATTTGCTACCCGCCCTTCAAAACAATTCAAGGAGCACCATCTTATTCAAGGCCGCTGATTATATCAAGTGCTTGGAAAAGCGAAACAGACATTTACGTAAAAAAATTAAAATGCTTCAGTTACGCGTTGAAGCTTCAAAACTTTATAGATATTAAAAAAAAAAAAAAGTTGTATATTATCATATAAAATTGTGTTGTTTTTTTTCATGTGAAAAAAGAGAGAGGAGAGGTGCAAGAGATTTCACGTGAATAATCAAAACTCGGGTCATCGGCCACTGTTTTTTTTTTAATGACGATCAAACAAGAAGTTCTTGAACCAATACAATCTATTAGAGTGTAAAACTGTCCTACGTGATAAAACATGCTTATTCTTTCTTTTTTCCCATTGATTTTATTGCTCAGAAAGAATAAAGAGAAACAAGTTGGATGATGTGCAAAAAGCAAATTGGGTTTGGGAAATGTTACTGTCTGGTTGTTTTGTCTCATTATCAACTAATTATACATTTTGACAAATGATCATAGGCGTGAGTTTTTTTTTTTTAATCAAAGGTCAATAAACTAGAAACTAATATTGAAAAGAAAAGAACATTTTTTTTCTAATATTGAGAAGCATATACATAAACATTAAAGCAAACATTAGCTTCCCTAAACTATAAAAGTATAGATTCCATTTTTTTTTTAGATAAAAGGTGGTTATTTTGTTTATTTTAATAAATGTCATGCTGGTTATGTTTATTTATGCTCACTATGCACATTATCAATCCTGTTTATTCATTAGAGTCAAGTATATTGATACTACTGCTTTTTAAAAATAAAATAGATGGATATGCAAATAGTTCCTGTCTTTCTTGTATTAAAACAATATTAGTTTACATTTACTTAAACTCTAAATGATTTTATTCTGTATATAACTGGTTCAAAAGCAAAGATGCTCTAATTATAGTTTTCAAATTTTATAAATTAATGTGAGTATATGAGTATAAATTTTCTTATTTAGAGAAATGATAGTAATGATCAAAAAGACGCGGAGGTATTTTTTTCTTGATAATATTTCAAATATGTCATCTAGAAACATAGTTTTATCAGGTAAAAGGACTTTTATAAAAACAGTCTTTATAACATCAAACCAATGGTTTCAATCTAATTTATTGATCAGAAAACCATGTGGCAAAAAGGGTTTGATGGAGGGTCTGTAATAAAAACAAAAATTACAAAGATGGGAAAATCACAATGGAGTCATTTTAGTGCACCCAATTTTTGATTTTCTTTTGCTAAGTAAATGAATTTACTAGTTTCTTTTTATTTTAATTAATCAATATAAATATCAGAAAAATAGTTTATATATGTATGTGTGATTTATTTTTATATTTCAAAGCTATTCTAAATTTCACTATGCATTGCCGAGATGTTTCTCTTCACTATACAGTTTTTAATTGAAGATCCATTTCACACTATATATATATGTCATTGTCTAATTCTCGATAAAAAAGATACGTTTTAATTCTAACACTCTTCCAATAAGGATATATATAGGAGGTAGTATTCAAGCCAGTAGATATCCTTGCTATGGAAAGCCAATCCACTTGCTCACTTTGATAAATGACTATGAAATAGCGTAGGTGTATTGAGAATGAAATACCCCAAACACGTCCTCCTTTTTAACATTCTTCTTTTTCCTATTATGTCCATCCGCTTTAAAAAGAGTTCATTTGATTTTGCTTTTTCATATTTTTCGTTTCTTTTTTAAGCAGATTGTCATACATGTAAATGACGACAAAATGACAGATTGCACACATTTATAAAAAAAGCTTTATCTATTAACCAATCAAAACGATGCATTGAAATTTTGTAGAACGTCAAATGCTTTTTATCATTGATGTGAACAATAAATAAAGCACGGTTTAGAGAAAAATGAGAAAGAGATTGAGAAGAAAAAAAAAGGTCATTAAAGAAACACAAACATCAGATGTATTATATTGAAGCGAATTGAGGCACTGCTCTCCCATTTTAACTGAGAGAGCATCCGATAAACGTGACTCCCGCAAATGCACATAATGAATTGAGTTGATTTGTTTTGCCGCATTGTCCAATTGAGAGAAAAAAGAGAAAAAATTGATGATTTCTACATTTGCTATGCCAACAAGCTTGGCTGAAATTAAAGTTTATTTCTTTTTCATGCAAAAATTTCATTCAATGATCACTGAAAAACAAACAGGCCAAAAAAGAAACAAAAAAAAAAAGAAAAAGAAAACTCAAAGGGAGATTTAAAAAGGCTGGCAAAACATAAAGGCCGTGTGTTTCTGAGAATTAAAAAAAAAAGTCTCTTTTTTTGTACATTCACATTTTTTCTTTCCTGTTTTTTCCCTTCCTCTTCCCTTCTTTTTTAAAATAAACAAAACAAAATAAAATGGAAACTGCCGTGAGAAAAGCGTCGAGACTTGATTATGAAGCACCAAAACAAAAGCATTTACAAAGTAAAAAGAATATAAAACCGGCTTTTTCTTTTCTTTTACTCATTACTTTTATATAGCACTCATTGGTTTAACATTCCAAAATCCACAAAATGCTGTTGCCATTGTCGACCTTTTAGAAAAGAGACTAAAAGAAAACTCTTGGATTGTAAAAATAATAAGCAAACAAAGTGAAGAGACGGAGGGATAACTAAAAAAGATGTGCATTAATTTTATAGATTATTTTCAAAGTATTGATCACCATCCATACACTAATGAACCATGGAGACGAAGATCGTATTCTGAATTACATTCAAACAAGACACTCGGCATTAGATACAAGTAAACTTCGACAAAAATCATCAGGAAAAGGTATTTTTATTGTAATTTAAAAGTTTAAATTGCATTAACAAAATATATATAACCGTTTATCAAGGCGTAGTTGATATCCAAAATATCTACTTATACTCCGATTATCTGGAACAGAAAGTGGCAGCATACCGCCTACTTCACATTGATTACATTAAGAATACAGGAGATCAACAAGGTAAACATGAAAGTAGGCTGAGAAATATGACGGTGGAAGGTGGTCTGTTGAAGGATACAATGACTTTACAAAAACAACTGGAGGCTTTATTAAGATGTCAAGCAAGTAATAATATTAATAAGACGAATTTTGGTGATGGTGAATGGGGTCATAATAACAGTGATCATTATATATAGTTTGTGTTTGGGGATGGAAATAATAGTATCAGTCTCGCTGCTTTCAAGTTGGTGATTGAAGATTTACTCATCCTATTCCAAGTGATCAATGAGTCCATTGTGAACATTCTCGGTAAAATAAGGATAAGAAAAAAAAAACAAGAAAAGATACGCTAACATTTCTCTCTTTCAGAGCATTATTTCGAAATGGATAAAGTCAATGCAAGACAATCTCTTGATATTTACAAACGCTTCGAACGCCAGGCTGAAAGCACAATCTCCTTTTTGGAGATGGCAAAGCGACTTCAAGACGATTTACATATGCCAATTCCAAGCATTAAACATGTAAGAATATAGTTTTCCCGTTAATAAATAACGTTAAATTAATTGTGCTTTTATCTCAGGCACCCTTGTCATTATCTTCTGCTCTTGAAGAGTATCTTGATGAAGATAATAAACCTACGCCAAAACCAACTGCTACCACTAATAACATACAACAACCAACTAACAACCAAACCACTCAAACAAATGTGGGACAAAACATGCAACAATTCCAGCAGCAGCCATCGTTTATGCAGCAGCCGCAACAAACTAATAGTGCTGCTTCAGATTTCTTTTCAAGTATTGCAAACGAAAGGGTCAATGTTACGTACAACCCTGCGCAAATTGCGTTTAATCAACAGCCCTCTTTTTCTGCGCCTCAGCAATTGACTTATCCTGTACAACAACAGTCCACATTTACTAGCCAACCACAATCACTTTCGTTTAACTCCCAACCCCAGCAGCAATTTCAAGCACTTCCTGCACCTACTTCTACCCCTTCTTTACAATTACCAGCAATGACAGGTTCAAATAACCATAATCCATTTAGAAGTTCAACACTAATGATCCCCACTCAACCAACACAGCAGCAGAGCTCGTCACTTGCAAATCCTTTCAGGGCAAGCACTTTACCATCATTGGGTCACTCATCCACACCCAACTTTAACACGATGAACAACAGTTTACAACCCGTCAACAATTTACAACCTGTAAACAGTTTCAATACAGGAAACCCATTCACATCACAGCAGCAGCAACCTATGACCATGTCACCCACAATCATGACATCCAATATAAACCATAATCCCTTTTCAACCCAACAACAGTGGGGAAGTAGTATATTTTAAATAAAAATTCTTTCTATACTTTAATCAATGTTGTGACTTTAACAGTACCATCCATCGTACCCAGTAGACAGGCATTGGACGAGTTTGTCCAATCGACTGCTGTAAGTTGCATGGGTTGATGACCAAATTTCAATACCTCTTTGCCCTCAATTACACGATGGATGGAACCATAATTGGTCCCCGCCGACGAAGAGGCACAGAGTACATAGTCGGTGTCCTCACTAAATGTGACCATCTGGGAACGCGGACAGGTGGAGAGCAGGTGTTGGGTGACGCTGTCATCGAAGGAAGCGGTAGATTTTCGTGAGGTTGTGGAGGGGTTGGGGCGCGGTTGTGGAGGAGGAGGTGAGGAAGGTGGAAAACCTTCTAGTGGATGATTAAAGAGACAATTTCCGGGTTTATGGATAGACCATTGTGATAGCTATAAGGGAGATGAGTTATGTGTCTCTTTAACCTGGGATATAAGTTACCTCGCCACTCTGATCGACGGTATAAATGGAGTTTTCATCAAAACTGAATTGCGCCATACATGATGATTTTCCTTTCCATTCAATGATAGGTTTCATACTTCTGATATCTAAAGAGATATGAGCAAGTGGAGTAGTTTTTCTTTGAAGGATACCTTACCAAAGATACGCATCATTCCAGCCCCATCACTTGTTACCAGCATCTGACCGTTATGGTTTAATTTAATGGTATTTATATCAGCACTTTCGTCTTGTTCTTGGTCAAACGTAAATGTACCCTATATAAATGTAAATAGATCATTCCCCATCATAATATATGAACTTACACAGGCTGACATTGTTTTCATGCTCCAAGCGACCAGCGCCCCTGATTTTTTACTACCTGTTCTATTACCAGAACCTGCACAGACAAAGATGGGCTCCACCGGACTCGATGAGAGTAGATTAATCCAAGGGTATTTTTCGTCCATCATAAACTCTTGAACAATGGACTTTGAGTCAACATTGTACACTCGAATCAACCCTGTATCTGTTCCAAGATAAAGCTTTACTTGTGATATTAATAATAGATCATCTCCCCCCTTTTTATAAACTCACAAATCGATCGGATCTTGCGTCCCATTCCATGGATAATACATTTGAGGACGTGTTTTTGATTTTAAGTGGGTTGAATGACTGTCCTTTATAACTCCAGATACTAGTAATACAAGATCAATGCCAATGAAATATATATTATCATGTAAATATACTTTACCGTACAATGTTATCCATATCACAGCTTGCAATCAAATCACCCTGGCTAGAGAACTTTGCATGAGTGATAGCAGAAGCATGTTCTGAAAACTCATCCTAATAGAATGCATAAGTAGCTGAAACGATAAAACAAGTGTCTTGTTACCTGGCTCACAATCAAGAAAGGCTCATCTGGCTTTGAATCCGACTCAGAAGCGGACTTTTTGATGACCACCTCCTTTGATGCCGAGTTATTTTCATCCGTTGTCATGGAAGCAGCTCTTCTTCGTATCATTGAAATCCCGTCTGTCATTTCTTTTCTTGTTTCAATGACCTCATGCTTTAACTTTGCAATCTCATTTTCACGTGCCTCCAGTGTGGCCTTTTGATTATCCACCGTCGTTTTTAGTGTTTCAATCTCGCTTTGCTGTGTTTTGCGTGAGAGGCGATCGATGTTGAAAGAGAGTAAACTGGGTAAAGCTAAATGATTGATTTAATTGTTTGTTTATTATAATTTCAGGGAAAAACTTACGCATATTCTGAAACGTGGTTGCTAAAAAGTTGTGTAAAGAAATGGTATAATTATCAACCCATTGTTTTGAGAAAAACGTCTCAAAGGTAGGATCGTTTGCTGGATTCTTTACATAGGGCAGTGCTAGAAAGATAATAATAATAAGATAAAGGTTGTTTATTCTTGTGCTTTCTTTCTTTCTTTCTTTCTTTACCAAACCACTGTGACCATTCAGACTTTCCATGAAGTTCAGGACCATAAATATCAAAAAATTCAATGACTTTTTCCCTCTTCTTATGCTGCATCGCTTTTATAAAAAGTATTAGCATATGATATGCAATCCTATATCAACACTTTTACCATGAATTAAATAATGTCTTAATAAACATAGCTCAAACTTTTTTATGGTGCGCTGGAAACGACTATCCAATCTGGAAAAGAAGCGAAGATCGAGATAACGAAAATAATCAATCAATGCTTGGATATCGCCATTTGCGATCGATCCTAATAGCTCTTCAATGATTTTATCCACCTATTATCACTTGTTATTACTATAACTATTATTATCACCATGGAAACTTGCCTGAAAGCCCTTATCTTTATCTGAACGTATTTCTGTTTCTAATGTTCGAAATGTGGCAGTAAAGCCTCGAAACTAAATGACGAAAATGAGCCTCTTCATCTAATACGTCCTGTAACAACAGCAACTTGCTGTTGCTGCATTGCATTTACCAGTAAATATTCTTTTACAAGTTCATCGACTTGGTAAA
>VCJI01000741.1:29769-47302 GCA_024139395.1 Backusella morwellensis | reverse complement strand
AAAAAAAAAAAAAAAAAAAAAAAAAAAAAAAAAAAAAAAAAAAAAAAAAAAAAAAAAAAGAGGCAAAAAAAAAGCATCTCCACTTAAGTGCTTTTCTTCTTTTCTTTGTTTTGTAAATAAAGACACAAATGACCAAATATATCGTAGTTTCTGGTGGTGTTATTTCTGGCATTGGTAAAGGTGTTATTGCATCCTCTACTGGTACTTTGCTCAAGACTCTGGGTCTTCGTGTGACAGCTATCAAAATCGATCCTTACCTTAACATTGATGCTGGTTTGATGAGTCCTCTTGATCACGGTAAGAAGTAAAACATGATGTGATGAAATGGTATCACTAAATATATATTTATAGGCGAGGTATTCGTTTTGAATGATGGTGGGGAAGTCGATCTCGATCTTGGAAACTACGAGCGTTTTTTGGATGTTGAACTGAGTCGTATCAATAACATCACTACTGGTAAGATCTATCAAGAGGTAATTGAAAAGGAGCGTAAGGGAGACTATCTCGGAAAGACCGTCCAGGTGGTGCCTCACATCACTGATGCTATTCAAAGTCGGATTGAGCATGTTGCCAGCTTGCCTACAGATAAATCTGGCGAGAAACCTGACGTTTGTATTATCGAATTGGGTGGTACAGTGGGTGATATTGAGTCTGCACCTTTTGTTGAGGCTATGCGTCAATTCCAGTTCCGTGTTGGTCATGAAAACTTTTGTCTTATCCATGTTTCTCTCGTGCCTGTTGTTGGTTCTGTCGGCGAACAAAAGACCAAGCCCACTCAAATGAGTGTCCGTGACCTCCGTGGTGCAGGTTTGACACCTGATTTGATTGCTTGCCGTTCATCCAAGCCTTTAGATGAAAGCATTTGCTCCAAAATCTCCATGTTTTGTCACGTTGCCCCCGAGCAGGTATTGGCTGTTCACGATGTTTCTTCTGTATACCATGTACCTATTCTCATGCGTGATCATGGTATTATTGATTTCTTCCGTAAACGTCTCAACCTTGATGCCTTGACCATCAGTGATGAAAACCGCTTGGCTGGTGAAGAGTTGTGGAAAAAATGGAGCACTTTGGCCGGAAGTTATGAGCATATCCATGAAAACGTCACCATTGCCTTGGTTGGCAAGTATACCCACCTTCACGATTCTTACATCTCTGTCTACAAGGCTCTCGAACACGCTGCCCTTAACTGCGGTCGTAAACTTGAAATCAAGTGGATCGAAGCTACTGATCTTGAGGAGGAAACACTCACCTCTGACCCCAACAAGTTCCACGAATCTTGGCGCGAGGTCTGCTCTGCTAACGGTATCCTTGTCCCTGGTGGTTTCGGTAGCCGTGGTATTGATGGTATGGTCTTGGCTGCCAAATGGGCCCGTGAAAACAAGATTCCCTATCTCGGTATCTGTTTGGGTATGCAAATCGCCGTTATTGAATTCGCTCGCAATGTCTGTGGTATGACTGATGCTGAATCTGCCGAATTCAACCCTGATACAAAGACCCCCGCTGTTGTGTACATGCCCGAGATTTCAAAGACACATATGGGTGGTACTATGCGTTTGGGTCTCCGCCCCACCGTCTTCCAGCCTGGATCCGAGAACTCTCGTGTTCGCAAGTTGTATGGCAACAAGCAATCCATTGATGAACGTCACCGTCATCGTTATGAAGTTAACCCTGAGATCGTTGATAAGATTGAGGCCAATGGTTTAAAGTTTATTGGTAAGGATGAAACCGGTCAGCGTATGGAAATTGTTGAGATGGATGGCCACCCTTACTTTGTTGGTGCCCAATACCATCCCGAATACTTGACTCGTCCTTTGAACCCTTGTCCTTTGTTCAAGGGTCTTATCTTGGCTGCCTCTGGCATTCTTGATTCTGCCTTGTAAATAAATAATTTAGAGCAAAAACTATCACCCTCCCTCCCCCTTCCTTTTTATATATACTCTCAATAAATTATAGAAAAAAAAAAGTAGACATTACACACAACCCATACACACACTCACATTATTTATTTCACATTGTATCTTTTGATTGTGATTTAATTTAATATTTCATTTTATTAATAATAAATATATAATTTAAAAAACAAAATAGTGACAAGCGCAGATGTTTATAATCTCGTATAAAAATAAATTAAAAAGAAGTACATCAGTGTTTAATTAAGGAAACAAAGGGGGGGGGGAATGGAATTATAAAAGAAGTCAGTAGTATATATATATATAAATAAAAGTTCTTATCCGTATATGCTTATATGGATCATAAGGTAGTCATACAAATAAAATTTAAATCAGATAAAAAATAAGAGGGAAAAAAAAGGGGTGTGAATCCTTTAAGAAGAGCTAACAATACTTCCTGTTGATTTTGAGGCAACAATAGACATTCTCTTACGTCCATGTGTTGTTTTTCCTTTATCATTCTTTGGGACAACAGTTTCGGGTACACCAAGTTCAACGGCATGCATAATAGCAAGGTTCAAACGCTAAAGACAAAAATAAGGTTACATAAAAGGCAGATTTCTAAAAGTCATAATATAACTTACTGTAGCCAATCTGTACTCCAAATCATATCCAGAGAAAGCCAAGGTAGTCTCCCAGAGATGTCTAGCTCTCTTATATTCTTCCATGCCCCAACATGTATTACCGCATTCCCTACACACATAAAAGTAAGTCTTTGCTTTTCCCAAAATAATTATATATATATGTATACGTTACCAGTATGCAAATGGAGCCAACCAATTAGTGTGCTTGAACTTATCCTTGTTATCAATAAGCCAGTTAAGATGAACAATGCCTTCACTGAATCGACCCAAAGCATTAAAAATGGATGCCTTTGCCAAAAGAAGAATGCCGCGTTGATCATAATAGTCAGGGGTGGCTGTGCTAGGTACAAGTTCTACGGTTCTAATATCGTATTCAAGCTTCTCGCGTTCATAAATGCGCTCCAATGTACTTTCGACGAGCTCCAAACATTTTTCCAATGCCTCAGGTGACATACAAGGGAATGCGTTCCAGGCAAGCAGGATCTCTACAGCGGGAAGGCTAAAGTTCAAATCCTGGAATCCACTGACTTCAAAGAAAGATACACGGCTCATAATGAACTGCTCGGACTGAGACTTCTTCTTTTTGTCAATTAATTTAGGAGCCTCTGCAAAGGCCAAAATGGCCTCTGTTCTGTTACCAAGCATTTCCATACATGCACCATAAAAGTACTTTAAGAAAGCAGGAGAGTTGTATTTTGATTGCAACTCCAATGATCGAACGGCTGCACTTGCCCAATCCAAAGCCATAGCTGAATTGAAGGCAATCTCAAAGGTGGCCAAGTGGCCCATGGTGGTCTCTGCCCAATCTCCCTGACTGACTTCATAAGTATAAACAAAAGATTGAGTGGAAAGAGGAAGGTTTCTAGCAAGACGAGATACACGACCAGCAAAGAACAAGAAAAAGGCAGAGTTGGGGTATGATTGTTGGGCATCCAAAAGACATTCAATGGCAGGCTGAATGAGTTCGCGGGTAAGTACTTGTGGAGCGTACGATGTTAAAAGTACATAGTAAGAAAGTAACCTGTTTTGATGAAATTTCAAAAAAAAAAAAAAGATTAGCTTATATGATCGCTAGAAAAAAAAATAGTTGTATGGTCTGTAACTTACATTAATGAGGCCAAAGGAGATCTGATACGTTTTCCTTCAAGACATAACTTCAATAAAGCAAAACCAAGGTGCTTATCAGCCTTCCAACCAAATGCTGATACAATTTTCAAAATCTTTGGAGGTAATGATGACAATAATAAATGTACGGATCCAATACTAATAAATCAACCAAGGTAAAACATCAGCCATTGCACTTTTTACCTCTTCAACACACACTAAAAGAAACTCGATAGTTACCCAAATTGAATAGCTGAAATAGTATCCTTATCCATATGTACATTGAAATTCTGTCCCATACGCTTATACTCTTGCC
Organism: Backusella morwellensis; assembly: GCA_024139395.1. Taxonomy (NCBI): domain Eukaryota; kingdom Fungi; phylum Mucoromycota; class Mucoromycetes; order Mucorales; family Backusellaceae; genus Backusella; species Backusella morwellensis. The sequence goes on along the minus strand of VCJI01000741.1, from coordinate 43,349 downwards.
AGACCAAACTATAACTGTTATATGCTATATCATTTCAAAGAAAAAAGAACAGTGTTACTATTTTGTCTTTTGATCTGATTATGTAATCCTTACCTCTACGGAGATTCAAACCGGCTTTAAGGTAGCCCACCGCTGTTTCCTGCGACAAGAAAATAATTGCCATCAAAAGACCACACTCTGCTTTAATAACATGGGCACGTAAGGCACCATTAGGGATAAAGCCCTCCTGCTCTCTCAGCTCATATCTGTTTAAGGGTCGTGTGTTTGTTGGAAGATTGGTTGGGTTTGTGCCCATCAAATTGGTAAAGTAATGGGACACTGTATCAACCAAGGGCTTTTTAGCAGATGCAGCTTCGATTTGTGCGGCAGCAAAATGATAGGTTTCACCCAATGACAACAAGGCTGCTTCGACATCTTTAGGATCGTATGACTGTGATATAAATTTAGCATCGATTTCTTACTTTTAAAATTAGGTTTAAAATTTATAGCTTAAAAAACTTACCGTAATAGCTGATCAAATAGAATGAACGAAAAAAAAAAAAAAAATATTAGAAACTACTTTCACAGGTACAAACATATCGGTCTAGTGAGCTTACCTTTTATAAATGCCATACATCCAAGACCAAGTGCATACAATGGATCTCTAATTTGTAAAAGAAAAAAAAAATACCATTTAAGCAATTTATAACCTTCTTTATATGAACCAATAACTTACTCTTTTGATTTTTTTTCAAAAACAGCCTTTGCTTCCGAGAACTTGTTGTTAAAGAAAAAATTCATGCCCTTAAGCATATCCTTGTCTATATATACATACATACATACATAATGAAATGAGTACATAGTTTCTTCTTCAAAGCATGTGTTGCCATTTACCAAACAATTCCTGTTGTCTAGGACTCAATGTATTTGCCTTTACATTTTCAAAGTTGATGTTATTTAAAGTGATGTCATTCGATTTTGATTTAGCAGGTTCCAAATCATCCAAGGCTTCATCATTTTTATCGGCCAAACTAGACTCGGGTTGGAGACCTGGGGTAGGAGGTGTGATGAAGTCAGCCATGTTCTCTCCAGGAGGGACGTCAATGGAACTACGAATTTTCTCAAAGTGAGTAGCAATTTGAATATCAGTGAGCTCCTTCTTTTCGGGAATCGGAGATCCAGGTTCACTTCCAGCTCTAATGCCCTCCTTGGTATCCTCTTCCTCTGTCTTGGGAGAATCTGAGTGCTCAGCAGAAGACGAGTCCTCCTTTTTATCGCTTGAAGTTTCATCAAGAGGGATATCCTCCACTGTAGCCAATTCGTCACCGGTTTTTTGTTTATCTCCGTCCTTAATTAAGCTGGATCCTAATTCGCTGATTTCTGTCTCAACCTCAGGGATCGTATCAAGAACGGCAAGTCCAGCATCATAAGGCTTGGGATCAGCATCATCTCCATTCTCTTCCTTTTCACCAGTTGCAGAAGGTACTGGGGCCTCGGGCAATGCATCTACTGAGTCCTGGAGCTTAGAAATGACCGCGGACAGATCATTGTTGTTGGTATTTTCAGACTCGTCAAGTGCATCAGAGAATTCGTCCTGCTCGACTTCGGCAGTATCTACTGTTTGCTTGTCTTCGGAAGCTGTAACATCTGTTTCCTTGTCAACCTTGCTTGGTTCAGAGCTGGTCATCTCGTTGCTAGTGGGTTGTGATGACTCTTTTAAATCTTGTTTAATCTCGGCTTCAGACATTTTTTTATTAATATTTATTTATGTAATAGAATTAAAAATTATGTACTACGCCGTTACAAAAATAAATTATAAACAGAAACGCGCTTTTTTTATATAAAAACAAGAAAGAAAGGTAAAAAGAAGGGGAAGAAAAAGAAATAAGAGAAGAGAAGAGAAAAGCAAAAGAGAAAGCACAAAATCCATTTAACATCATGATTGGATAAAGTTATTGTGTCACGAGCATTGTCTTTGTCTGGTAGAACCAGCATCCAAAGTAAGCGACTGTATGACCTGAAATTATATTTTTTTATAAATTATTGCTTTTTGGTTCCGCTTTTCTTTTTCTTTCTTAAAAAAAATTAAGCTAACAAACTTTATATTTTAGGCTATCTCCATGTTATTAACTTAGAATGATGTGCTATTCTTTTTTTTTTTTCCGAACTACTCTTACAGAATTTATAAAAGAGACTTTACTTGGTTTTTATGAGTCCAATACAAAAGCAAATAAAAGAGAAAAGTGCAAGAATAATTAAGGTTGAGTTTGGATAATATTCCAGTTCTTTGTGAAACAATAAACAAGCAATACTCAAAATGGAGTGGATTTACTATGGATTTTCCTTTATATAAATATTAATAAATATAATATGCATGTCGTCTAAAATTGACAGCCGATGACATATCAAACCTCTAGATTATAAATAGACACCCATTTATTACAATTAAGGTCAATTCCACTAAAAGGATTCCGGCTCTAATAATGTCGTGAGAACTACATGTTGTCTGATGACCTGGATAGTCGTACGCTGTTGATACACACTGGTATTTAAACGCATATGAATTTATCAAATCGAGTAATGGTCTTTTTTTTTTCAAAACATTCCTTAGCCCCTTTCCTTTCCTTTTTCTCTTCAGCCACAAAGAGGCTACTCACCTTAATAATTAGTGAATATAAAACATACAAATAAAGGGAGAAGTGCTTATTTATGACATAGTATATTTTTATTTTACTTTATACAGAATAAGAAATATGTATTGATTAAAACTTGAAACGAGTCTATTTAAACATTGCTCCAGATTTATGATGACGATCAATATTATTTGATTAGTATTATATATGTGTTGATGTAGTTTTTATTATTGTTACAGATGGCATTATAAGTAATACTTAAGTATATGGGCAGAAAGAAGACATTGAAGAGAATAGGGTTGGTATATCATACAGATTTATCAAAGTACAGTGAGAAAGAGAAAAAAAAAAGAGGATATATATAATATAAATTTGTATTTACATTAAGAGCTAATGACTACTGTAATCCTTCAGCTTCTGAATAAATCTGTAGTGCACGTAATACATGCATTGGATCTAATTCGATTGCTTCACCCAGTTTCTCTAAAACAGTAGTGAATTTGCCCACTTTTTGTAAAAATAAAGATGAAGCCGCATTCTTTTTTTTTTTTAAAAAACATGAAAATATTAGTTTTGTTATCAGTGGCATTTGTGCTTTATAAAACTTACCTCAATTCGTGTTACAAAGTTTTCAATCAGCATGATTAATTCTTCGTCAGAAGCTACTTCCTCCATACGTTTTGTGAATGCGTTTGCAAATGGCGATTTACTTGATCCTCCAACACCTACAATGGCTTCAGGGAAGCCCAATTTATTATACATATCATTATTTCCTGAAGGCATATGGATAGAGCCAGCAGTGAGACGCTCAAGACGGACAGCTAAGCTTCCAAGAGACACAACAAATGCTGGATCAATTTGTCTATTTGCTAAAGATTTGAGAGATGGTCGACTAGAATCATCAGCGACTGTTGAAGAACTGTCTTTACGAAGGGAGCCATCGGTTATAGAGACACTAGATGGAGGTCTAAGATAAGGAGAAGAATGTCCTGAAGGATTTTCCACCTTGGTAATATTTGATTCCGAAATTTCCTTCTTCTCAAGCTCGATTCTACCAGCCAAATGTTTTGGGAAGATAAGACTTAGCATTTCGGGTGTTTCGAGACCTTTCAAACGACGTTCTCCCATCTCCACAACATGGAAACCAAGGCGTTTTAATTGTTGTATATCTCTGCTCAAAGAGTATGAGTTGGTTGAATCTGTACCAGCCGAGCTCGTGTTATCATCATTAAAAATACCAGGCATATCGCGCAATGCAGTGAAGACGTCGGAAGAGATACAAATCTGTCCACCATCAGCGGCATTACAGATTCTACTTGCCTTGTTAACAACAGGACCAAAGTAATCCATTCTTTTGGTGATGGGATTACGCTCATACACCGGCGTGCCCCAATGAATACCCATACGCACCGACAAGCCTCGATAAATCACCTTGGCCTCCTTTTCAATCTCTCGTCCCTCTTCTGTCTCGAGAATTCCGGCAGGCCAGTCCGCTTCAAGTAGTTGCATTTGAACAGTCATGCACCATAAAAGCGCGGCTGTTATTTCTTGAAAGCATACCATGAATGCATCACCTTCAGTTTTGACTTCGTAACCACCGATACTTCTTAAGGTACGGCGCATAACTGCATCATGCACTTTAATCGCCGATCTCATGTCTTCTGGTTGTAGCTCCCATAATAGCGTCGAGCTCTTGATGTCTGTAAAGACCAAGGCAACTTGGTTCGTTGGTGGAGGAACTTCTCTATCTAAACGGGCCAGTGTCTATTTATTTTAATTATATATTATACCTGTAAGTTTTTACCACAACTCATAAAAAAGGAATCATTTCACACTTACAGAATCTCCAGGTACTTCATCCTTGATGCGGCGCTTATTCTTTCCCACCATGCCAGGTGTACCAATAGAGCCATCTTCTAGTAAAGTGGAGCCGTCCACTCCGACTGCTCGATTTGTGCCTAAATTCATACCACGTATATTGCGAAGACGTTTATCCTTCTTCTCAAAGAGATCGCCCACAGCAAAAATCATCACCATGATATTATCATCTGCACCATAGGTGATGGCGAAATCACGCAGTTTCTGTGCAGCCACCATCATATCGTCTTTTTCAGTGCGTGCAATGTCCACCGCCGTCTGGTACGAAACCCGATCCCATAGTCCACGGGAGGCCATGATGACAAATTCATCGTTTTCTGAAAGCGTGATAGTGCATACATAAGGGTTGGCGTTTACAACAGGGATAAGGTGATAGTAGCCAAAACTACGGGACACATGCAATTCATCATTTAAAAGACCTGAATTCGAGACATAGCCACCTGCAGCTCTAATACGCGATATCTCGCTTGGATGGAACGGGATATGTTTCTGTGTAATTTCATAGGCTTGCCCATTATTTCTTGAAATGACCGCAAGTGCATCACCCACATTTGCAACATGCAGTTTTGTACCTGAAATATAGCACATCAACGCCGATGCGCCTAGATCTTTATCTGGTGCATCCACAGATCCAAACTCCTTTTCAAGCGCCAAGAATGTACGTCGTATGGCCGATACAAACGTATCATCATCTTTTGTCTTTTCAAGTTCGCTGATAAGATGGTAGGTAAAGTTATCATTTAAGAAGCGTGTTAATCGACACCCAGTCTTGCTGTGTTTTCTTCCATCAAACAAACCAAAGAGACACTCATCATCCCTGTTTCTAAAGCGGGGCATCACCAAGTCCCAAGTGGCAAGATGATCACTTGGTCCTAACCAGTCAGCCACACCATAGGACATTGTGTTGACCTCGGATGGTGATGTGCGGACACGACGGTCATAAAACTCTTCTGGTGTAGAAACGCCTAAAATCGTGATATCCATTAAACCCAACATTCTCAACTTGGTCAGAGCGCTAAAGTCAGACAGGTTTTTATCTTTGGGGTTGCTCATTTCTGGATGCGTCTTTTTGATTTCCAATCGTTTATTACCGGATAGATTAAGGTACTTCAACCCTAAATTCCAATTCCTATTTTTTTTTTTAAAAAAAAAACAATAGCCGTAAGTATAAATACTACTTTGACGTTTCTTTTGTGTCTCTTTTACCAATTCCAATCATAGGGCCAATTCGAGATATTGTATTTCAATACATTGTTTCCAACATCCAAAACAAGTAATTTACGAAGCTTTCCGATTTCTGCTGGAAGTGTCTGTAACTTGTTGCCGTTCACAGCAAGTACACGTAAATAACAGAGCTTTTCAAGATCGTCTGCAGGAAGAGATGTGAGTTGATTTCCAGAGAGGTAAAGTTCATAAAGATGCTGATGGCAGAGTCCCTCTGGAGGAATTTCATAGAGATCGTTGAAGCTTAAATTGAGAGTCCTTAGCTCCAAAAACAAGGACAGAGGAGACCAAACATCATCTGTAAACCTATTGTCACCCAAAAACAAATTGCGGAGGGAAAGCGATAAAGGAGGAGGATGATTTCGAGGACTGGCAAAGAAAGAGGGTGGGTTAAAGTTTGGAGGAGGTAAAAATCCGCTAGAGAGCAAATTAGCAGGTATATTATCAGTCGAATCCACTCTATCAGAGTTGGATAAGGTAGATTCTGGGGAATCGTTTTGATCGGTATTTGCAGTGTCTTGGCCATTTTGCACCTTTGCTTTTTCCATTTGGTTTGTATTCTGTTGGATCTCTGAGAAGGGTTCAGGGAACACATCCAATAAATTGGATGAACAGTTGAGGGTCTGTAACGAAACACAACGCCATATCTCTTTTGGTAAAGTCTTCATATTATTCTTTTGCACATTGAGCACTTTAAGCTCCACCAAATTTGAGATTTCACCAGGAAGCGCCTCAAGGTTGTTTGCTTGTACAGAGAGTCGAACCAGCTTGGTAAGTATTCCGATACTGCTAGGAAGCTCGCTTAAAGTGTTGCAATCCAATGTAAGGTTTTCAAGAGCAGATGTATGCTCAAATAGGTCCTTGGGCAGAGATGCAAGTTTACAGTTAGATATATTCAGCTCTGTCAACATACTTTCTGTTTTGATGGGTGGTCCTATCCCAAGTGTAGGCTCGTTTCTTGGATAGGATGCCAGGATAAAGTGTGTTAGGTGATTTTTTGACATTCGAAGTTGACGCAAGTTTTTGAAATTATAGTTTACTACGCTCACAGCATTGTAATCGACACAAATCACCTCCAATTTTGAAAGCTGCGAAATGACATCCAAATCAGTGATTTGGTTTTGACGGACATCCAGTTCTTGGAGTTTTTCCAATTTGGCAAAACTAGGCGGGAGGCTTCCTGTCAATCGATTCGCTGTTGCAAAAAGACCAATCAAGTTGCTCAAGTTGCATATTTCTTCGGGAAACGTTGATATCTTGTTAAAGCTGATATCGAGATAGGCGAGACTTTTGATTTGGCATATTACATCAGGGAACTTTGTAAATGAGTTGTTTGAAATGAATAGAATGGTAAGATGCTGGAATTTTGAAAAGCTTTGTGGGAGCTGTTTGAGTTGGTTATTGTAAGCACGTAAGGTGCGCAATGAGTTTATGTTTTCCAAATGAACTGGTTCGAGATCACAGATATGATTACTGGATATGTTCAAATGTTCCAAGTTTGGTATGTACTGAACCGAAGGAGGAATGAGGACATAGTCGTTATTTGTAAGCCAAAGCTGTTTCAAGCTTTTACACATTTGTAAAAAATCCACGGGTACTTCCACTAGCAAATTTTTGGACAAGTCTAGTGAGTTGATTCGAGAGGCATATTTGTATAAAAATATGGGGATGGTTGGGATGTTTTTTGCTTGAAGATCGACACGGCGATAGGCGGAAAACTCCTCTTCTTCTTGAACTACCTGTGGAACACTAGGACCAAATGAAAAACGGAACAGGTAGGAATTATCCTCACGACCCACATCCTCGATTTTATCTTCTTCTGTATAGCCCATTTGCTCGAGCAGCGTTTTTTGGATTTGAGCTGGTCGCTCGTTTACTTGCAAGACCCGACCTAAGGATAATGGTTTAGGGTCCCTTCCCTTTTCTTATTTATCCATTAGACATTATATTATTCTTTACCAAGGTTTTGACGTGTTAGTGTAACTCTATATTTGCTCAGATCATGCAAGAAGAATTTCTCTGCCAGTCTTTGTATAAGGTCATGCGTTGTGGTTTCCAAAGGAACAATAAGCGTACCAAATGTTCCATCCGGGCGGAAAATTCTAATACAGAACTAATCGCCATATTTATTATCAGCAACGTTACTATTGTTGTCAAAAAAGGCGAAAGGTATCACTTACATTCTTGCTAGGTATGTCACAGGTTTCGTACTCCACTACAGGAAAATAGTCTGTAGGAAAACCTTTTGATAATACTGGTGTATGTGCATCCTCATCCTCATCGGCTGGTTGAACTGCCCAGCTATCGGGCGGGAGCCATGCTTCACTCGTTGGGTTGGTTCCTTGCTAAAATAAAAATGAAAATAAAAGCTTAATCATACATGGCGTTTTTATAGTAATAAAATGGGGTAAAATTACCTGTGTCATAATACTTGGTGGTTTTTTGTTAAGATAGTCTTGATTTATGATACCTTCCATCGAATCAAAGTCTTGGTCCACTTTTTTTTTACATATAGTCGGTATTATATTAGTACTATTATCATACTTTGTAATTAAAGAATATGTTAAAAATCAACTTACATTCTAAGCTCTGCTCAATTGATAAAATCCCAATTGTAAAATGCATAAAAAAAACAAAGAATATAAGAAAACAACAAAAACCACGTTTTACAGCAACTTGGATGTTTTTGCATGAATAAAATTTACCCTTCCATTCTGTTCTTCGCCTGTAATAAAATAAATGCTTCCTTCCGACTTTTCTCTGTCATTCCCCTTCCGTGATGAGCTTCCACCTAATGACTTCTTTCGCTCAATTCCATTTTTCACCGCATCATTTATTCCACCTTCCATATAAAGTCCAAATGCGCTTTGCTCGTATTCTCTGGATCTTTTACGAAACGCTAATGCCGAACCCGAGTCGATCGCGGATGGAATATTGAAAATATTAGTTGGTGCATTCACTATTGCGGATGTCATATCAGGGCGGCCTGTGTTTGTATAAAATATTTGCTCAGTAACAACAAAAAAAAGTGTAACAAGGACTTACCATATATACTTACTTTTTTTCTTTACAAATCGTAAGAAGTTGCGCTTCTTGTCTTTCTGTGGAGGAAGCTGGAATGGATGCAGCGTATTTGAATCTAATGTAGCATTCATTCGATTCGTCAGATATAGATATATACAGACATTGATGAATACATGTACACACTTACCACTAGGGTATCTTGGGAACTCCCCCGAATCTATTACAAACAATGTATGTGTGAGAAACAAATAAAAAGGAATATAATGAAATATAATAGAAATAGTCATTGAAAGTGGTGCTTCTCAGACTGTCAACATTGCACACTAATATACCTTTTCCTTGTGCTTGATTAGATTGTTGCTTTTGCAAGGGCATCTTATAATATTATATTACTGACAGGAATAAATATATCTATATAACAATAGAAAGTGATTCAATTCGTTCAATGAGCGAAAAGCGTCAAGTTGTAAGAAAATGTCGCTTTGGTTGTAATTATGTTTGTGCTTCTTGAGCTGATAAGAACAAGAATAATAATAATAACGAAATGTTATGTATTTTTGTTGTTGTCAATGGAGATAATAACATTAAGGCGAAAGGGAATAAGTTAGTTTATTAAAATAATAATAGCAAGTTGTTGTTATTATTACATGTACTTTTAATAATACTTTTTTAATACAATGTGCCTTGTAATAGTTGAGTTACAAGCTATTTAAAAGTGTTTCTCGAGTGAAGCCAGTTCTCTCGACGAAAAGGGTATAAAAAAGAAAGTTACAAGTTTTCTAAATTTTTGTCCAAAAAATAACAAGGAAATTTAAAAACAGTTTTTTTCCATTCTCAACGTTGCACCACGCTTTAATATAATAACGGATTTATGCTATAATTTACTATATATTAATATAATAATAATCATAGTGCAAAGATTGATGGTTCTGGAATGTTTTGTTATCTTGACTAAAATTGAAATAATACAGCATCCCATTTCCAAGTGATTGGTTTAAAGGTCTTATAATCAGTCTTTTATTTTTACTACGTACTGTTTTTTTCAAGAAAATGAGAAAAAGGGGAAAATATTTTGAGAAAAAATAAATAATAAATGAGAAAAGTAAAGAGAAAAATTGAGAAAAATAAGGGAGATAATGTAGTAAAGAGTAAGAGTATAAAGTTAGTAAAACGAGCGTAAAACATAGCGAACTCGTAAGTCATTCACTTTTTGCTTTTGAGCAGGTGTAAGTTCCAGGTCGACAGGAATTTCTAGGTCATCTTGGTCGCACAAGTGTTCAAATATGAACTCTCCTAATTTCTTTGCAGTGGAGATAGTACAAGAGATTCCGTAGACATTGTCCTTCAATAAACAAGACCAAAAATGCGTCACTGTTCTTCTCTTGAAATTATCAGATACGTGATTCCGCACCAACGTTTCGTAGTCTTTGCAGACTTGGGTTATCAATTTTGTGTAGCGTTGATTTTCAAAGAGCTGAGGGTTGTATATATTTATCATTTCGGTTTTAATAGATCATATGAATTTTTCATAGATTGGGTTGCCTTACTTCTTAGTCCTATTATCAAACTTGCAGAATCATAAAATACCGAATGATCCAACGTGGGTATTTCTTGACCATTTTGGAGAAGCTCTAAACAATAAAAGTTCATGAACAGAGACATGACATAAGTTACATCCCTAACGTGTTTGACAGCACCTATCAAAGAATTGGTGAAAGCATTATTGCGGACAGTATTGCTTAACTTGAGTTTATTCTTTAATCTGGTTTTTATTGTATAGCGGGATCTTTGTTCTTTATTCAAATATTCTTGATGTAAGTCACACTCTTCATTCGACCAACTTGTATGACCTTCTTTTCCACACTTTGAGCATTTTCTTTTCTTCCCAGTCTTTGTGGCTTTTGCCGCTCTAGTTTTCTCCAGCGATTTTCTTTTGTCAATTTTTTTTTGAATTCGTTTAGACTTGTAAGTGGAAGTAGAACTAAAGCTAGCCTCGGTACTTTTGATAGTATCTGTAGTGGTACTTTGATCTTCAATGGAGCTGGCTATTTCACTGGAAGCGATCGAAGCAGACCTATCAGAGCGCATTACCAAATCTTCACCAAAAGCTCCAGTCAGCCCTTTAATAAAAGGACCAGTAAATTAACTAAGCATACTTTGATTAATGAAATTGTATCACATTACCTGTTTCAGTTTCCATTGATCTGTCATCATACATTGATTTATCTTCGCTAGGAAAAGGATGATATGTGGAAGGACCAGCGGTGGAAGGACCAGCCGTAGAAGGACCAGCTGATAAATGAGATGATGTCCTTAAATTTTCTTCATCAAACGTCTTTTGAAGCTCTTGGGCCAATGCAGCATCGTATTCTGAGACAATTGGATGCGGTCGATTAGGTAGAGGAGATGGAAGTAAAAGGCGATGTTGGAATCCTGAAGACGTGCTTGAGTCACTGGCGGCTCCTGTAGCTTCATGGCGAGAAAATTATCAGACTCAATGTAGTTGTCGGGGATGAGTAGGTATTCCTTTGGTAATGGCTTTTTTGGCCGCGTTTGAAAAAACTGGACGACATCATTCTGTGTTGCAGGAATAACCTCTTTATTACATACATATAATATCTTTAGTATTTTTTTCCAATACTAACTAAAGGTATTTGATCAACACTTACTTCCTTTAAGCTTTTTCCCTTTTTCCTCCTCTTCTCCCTCTATAGGTGAAGCGTCTATTTGAGAGAGGTGTACATGTGAGCTTTGTTTCGACAACTAAAAATTCGGTCGTGTCTTACCTTTCTTTCGTTTAGCCATTGAGAATAGTATCAAAAATTAAGGTAACTGTGATATTATGAGTTTCTCTTAATAGCAATAATAAATATAAAATAAAATAATAAGGAATGAGTCTTTATAAAAATCTTTATTAAGTGGAAGAGAGAGCTCATAATAAATCAACCATAAACATCTTAAATAGTACACTGAGTTATAATACGTGACACAAGTTATATTATCGATAAGATACATCATATATGTACCATGTAAGATGGAAATGTCAAATACGACAATAACTAAAAAGAAAGAAAGAAAAAAGAAAAAAAAGAAAGAAGTGATGAAATGAAAGAGCTCGGTAACAATTAAAAGAAAAAATGCATCAATGCTCCCATATATTTTGCAATGGAAATACTATGATTAATACCATTTCTTAAGGACGAGTAAATACAAAACTGTATTCAAGTTCCTGACAAATTCTTTTTGGTAATTTTAAAAAAATATATCCTGACGATAATTTTTTACTGCAAAAAAATTATAAAATCCATCAGTTTTTTTAGTACTTGTACAATTTCCATCTTGAAATTTAACAGAAGCCTTCAACAGGACCTCACAAACCTTTTAGGAAATAACAAAATTTGTAAGGTGGAGGTATAAAAAAAATGTCGCTTGGGAACAGCCATAGAAGATCAGATGTAACCAGAATATAGGCTTAAGTGCTTCACGTACGGAGATTCTCAAAAAAATATTGTTTTTTATCATATCTCAGCTGGTGATATTGTTGAGAAATATTTTCAAATTAATGGAGAAAAATTTAATGAGAAAAAATTGTATCAAAGGAGGTTAATATTAGGGTATTGGTAAGGCGCATATTATTGAATAAAGGGATTTTGTTATGCCAAAATATTAGTCATTTATAATCCATTATGAGACGATTGTTTTGTTTCTCATTGCCAAAGTGCAAAATTGGCAAAGCGCAGAGTGCCAAAGTGTAAAATTGCCAAAATGCAAGTGCCTAAATGCCAGACTGTAAAAGTGCAAGGAATTGCAGCAAGAACCAAGTTTCACATGGTTGTAAAGGATTAATAATTTGCACTTTTGCACTTTGTATTTTGGCATTAAAAAAAGCGGCCGTTCCATAATAAAGTAAAAATAATTGATATTTGGTATCGAACATAGCCCCTTATTTTGCAGTATAGCTTGGCATTTGGGAACACGAATATGAAGTACTGTTTCCAGTTTCTAAAGACGTGCCGATATCTCCATTGTCGATAGGATCAATATATTTGGTGAGATGTACAGCTTTTTCACAGGTTTTACTGTGGTACCGTGCCCTGGGTTGATACCATAATCTCAGTTTCCCTTGACCCTATTTTTTTCTCATCAGCCTTTTCTCAATAATTATTCTCCCTTTTCTCATTAATTTGAAAAGATTTCCCAATAACTTGAATAACTTTTCTCATTGATTTGAATTTTTTTCTCATTTCCTTGAAAAAGACAGTAGCACAAGAAATGGTTTCATTATGTCGGATATCTTGTTAATACATTAGGAAGGAATCAATCACTGAAATGGTTAGGTGCATACTAGATTAATTTTTTTTCAATTTACAATACAATTGTTTGGCATCATGAGATATCAGCCTTGTTATTCCAAGCTACTGATTCTGGGTTTGCATACAAGTTTTCTGGTTCTCCTTAATCATCACCCGAATGTACTCCAAAAGAGATTTAGTTAATATTTAGCCTACTATAAATAATATGCACCATCACTTTCTCTTTTTTTATATCATAAGCGTTTTGTGTATTTACACGATTTCATCATTTTCTGCACAAATACATGTAGTTATAGTTATATATATATCATTTAATGTGTGTGTTCTAAAATACAAGGGAAATAAATCATGAATAGATACTTCTTTTGTCCTTTGTATATTTATATATAAAGTAGAACAGTTACTAGTACGATGAATATAGAAATAAAAAGATGCAGAGACAAGTTCTAGACTTTAGTTATACCACACTATTCTATGTTTCTTTAAAAGTTTATTATATACTTAAATTTGGTTCCATGCATCAGGGTCA
>VCJI01000741.1:0-18505 GCA_024139395.1 Backusella morwellensis | reverse complement strand
TTTTTTTTTTACCAAATCGACAATAACTATCTCTGGAATGACAGTGTCGTACCATGATATTAGCACTTTTTCAATCCATAGACTATATGTCAAAAATATATAAAAAGGATTACAGCATTTGGACTTTTTTTTTTTTATTCATCCTTTCCTTTCATTTTTTTATTAGTGTTATTATTTAGTTTTTTCAAAGAAAAAAAAGTTGTGAATATACACCAAATTTGAGATAACTATTTGTCAAAATAAAGACAACATGAATTTACACTCCTTCACCAGAGCCACATTGGCATTGTTAATATTATTTGTTTTTCATTACTCAATCATTGTCGAAGCAATTGGTAATTTAAATACATCATGTTTATTAAGAAAATTTTACAACTCATATTGAACATTTCTTGACTTTTTTTAGGTGAAAATGATGGTAGTGAAAATAAATCCATTTCCAAAAAATCAAGATACCACCATACAAGCAATGGATCATATATCAGAAAGCATAATAATTTGTATAAAGGTACTATTTTTACCTTTGTTGCTTATTGTTATAAAGAATACATACTGATATATATTTTAATATCCCAGAAAATAAGAATAAGCATTTGTTTACTAAAATCAGTTCACAAGCAGCCAGTTGGAAACTCCATCAAGTTAGTAAAGGTATCTCTCAGATTAATAAAAATTGTCCCACATATGGAGGCTAATCAGATTAGCGCCAAAAACCATTAGTTAGTGTAACCAGATCTACAACTGTTTCACAAGAAAAAACACCAACAGCAACTTATGAAAGAAATAAAATAGTAAAGCAGGATTCCACATCGACATCTACGACCACGAAAAGCAAGCCAAAAAGTATATATATATATTATGACTTTATAAATGTATATACATTTATCCAGATAAAACGCAACTAACACTCATCTATCCGTAGTCCATAGAAATAGAATGGTTGAAAATTCGAAGAATTCACACTCCAGCGAACCTTCAAAAACCACTAGTACACAACATGTGCCAATGGCATCAGCTATAAAGTCATTTTTTTCAGAAAAACCAAAACCAACAACTACGAAAACATCAGATGTCCACCATAGTGAAAAAGATGTGAAGAAATCGACAGATAACGGTAAAGCAAAACATATGGAAACAACAACGCACGACAAACTTCCACTTTTACATTCACTATTCCCAACTGGACTTACTGAAAAGCCCACCAAAACACATCATCAAGACTTGGGTGATGTTATCGAGTCTAAAATATCGTCTTTTTTTCATCCACCTAAAAAAACTGATGATGGAAAGTCATCAAAAACTCACCATTTTCATTTCCCAAGACCCAGTTTTTTGGACCCGCTTTTCCCTCATCATGATCACGATAAATCAAATTCTAGTGATAAAGAGACAACAACTAGTACTAAAACAAAATCCCATACAAAACCTGATTCAGTTTCATTATCATTGACAAATTCTACTATGGCAGCAAAACCTACAACTCCTTTGACAACTCCCATGACACCTACACCCACTAGTACAAGTCTAGAAAAGACAACATCTACTTCTTCAAGTACTACTACAAGTACACACACAACTACATCACAAAACTCACAGACCATAAGCCATACCACACGGTCATTCATAATAACATCCTCTACCGCAACACCATCCCTTGTTCTTGGGGTATTTGACTGTGCCAATGACCCCCACACCGTCAATGGAAAATGCGATTCTGAATACTTTTGTAATTCAGCCACACATCAATGTGTCGCCTTGGCCGATATTGGCGGATCCTGTTTTGAAGACTTCCAATGTGGATCCACCTACTGCGAAAATAGCGAATGTGTGCGCTACCCGGGCTACCAGTCAGGCGCAGCGTCGATGAGCGGAGGCCAAATTGCGGGCGCAACCGTTGGCTCTGTCGCAGGTGCTACTGTAGTTTTGTTGGGACTTCTGGGTTGGCGTAGACGTACGCAGAGTGTGAATCGAAAAATAGAGCAGCTCAAAAAATCAAACGATGATGTTGGATTTTATACCGATTATGGAATTGCACCTGTGGATCCAGCACGTAATACAACCAGAGAATCAAAATATGACTTTTTGAATCAAATGCTGAAAAGTCAGCCTACTTCATCGAATAAACCAGGGTCTCCTTCAGATATGAGTTCCATTCAAGATCCTTGGGAAGCAGAAGACCAGGAAATGACTCATGAGCGTAGATATACCTTTTTTTAAGTAAAAAAATGATAAAATAATAAAATATGATAGAAAAAAAAATTTGATACAGAAGGATTCGGTCTCCAAAAATGGATTTTTTTTTAAAGTCCATCCGTATATTTCTTTTTTTCCATTTTTTTCTTCTTCTTCTTTTCCTTTATTTATTTATTTTTTTTTCTGCATGTCAACAAATAATTTGACAACTGATGGTCAACTTAATTTATCCAGTGGTGACACACATGGCTCCCTATATAAAGTCATTGGCGTTACGTTGGCTATAGCAAGTGGTAGATTACATAGTGATAAATTGCATTATTAAACCTTTTTATGACTAACGGTCAATAACAACCTAGGCGTATTTATTGGAAGTAGTTTTGTGTTAAAAAAGAAAGGTCTTTTACAATCCACCGCACGATCAGGTAGTTTTGATTTCATATTACCATTATTAAATAGCTTTATTAATACCATCATTGTGAAAATCGCGGATAGGTGGAGTAGCAGGAGAAGGTTATGAATATTTGAAATCAGCGATGTGGTGGAGCGGTATGATTTTAAGTAAGTGTCCTATTCAAAACAACTTGGGTTTAGGAATTGGGTTTTAACCTTTTTTTTTCGCGGCTTTAATCTATTAAAACAAAACAGTGGTTGTTGGAGAAGCCTGTAACTTTGTGGCATATGCCTTTACACAGGCCATTCTAGTGACACCGTTAGGAGCATTAAGTGTAGTATTATGGTATGAAAGATATATATGTAATGTCACCGTTTGTTTTGATACTAAACTAAATTCAAAAAGCGCTGTATTATCATCCATATTTCTGAAGGAGAGACTATCGTTTCAAGGAAAAGTCGGTTGTTTACAGTGTGTTTTGGGAGCTATCATCATCGTACTTCATGCGCCTGAGCAGGGAGCTGCAGATTCCTCAATAGAAACCTTTAAAAAATTGATGATGTCCCCTGGTAAGAAAGGTTCTTTATGTATATATGTTCACACACTCGTATTAAATATATGTAAAAAAAAAATAGGGTTTCTTGCGTATGCATTTTTAGCAACAGTCGTTTCATTGTTTCTAAAATATTATTGTGGCCCGCGCTGGGGTAGAACGAATATGTTGGTTTACATTAGTATCTGCTCGTTGATTGGATCACTTTCTGTAGTTTTTACCCAAGGCATTGGTGGAGCTATCGTCCATTCGTTCACTATAGAAAATCAGTTCACAAATTGGTTCGTTTATCTCGTTCTTTTATTAACCTTGGTTACGCTTGCAGTTGAAATTGTTTACCTTAACAAAGCACTTAATCTATTCAACACAGCCGTAGTCACACCAACATACTATGTCATATTCACCACATTGACCATTGTCAGTTCAATTATTTTTTATCGTGGTTTCGATGCTTCACCTGTGAATATAATTACATGTGTATTTGGATTCTTAATTATTTGCTCAGGTGTTGCTCTGTTGCAGAACTCCCGAAGTGAAAAGAGATCTCAGTCTATTCCTTTACAAGAGACAACAGGACGCATGTCTCAAGAGAACCTATTGGATGCCTATAATAACGAGAAGTTTACTATGTCTGATGAGGAAGAGGTGGATTACAAAGAGAATGCCATCAATTCTGAGAGTAGTGCACGGTCTACAACAGGGAGAGAGTCATTGCTACACAATCGATCGAGAAGTTCAATTGACGACTATAGAATAGCAGATTTGGCAAATAGAAGCAGTTCAACCATTGATAAGAACAGCACGAAGCATTTTGGTACGCAAGCGAATTTAAAAAGAGATAATGGGATACAAGAGAATCGTCTCTGATTGACCCTTTACCTGTATTTAGGTGAGTTGACAGAAGAGGCAGAAGAATATTACCATATGAACAGAATTGCGCAGGACGCAAACAATACAACTCGCATCAAGGAGGCTGGTTCAATAAGAAGCCAAAGTGATAGCCCTCGGTTAATTCATAGAAGCCATGATAGCTTATAACTAGTGTAACAATAATAAAACATAAAACTTTCTTCATATATCATACAACAATAAATGTATTAAATCAGGGGGTTAAAACTAACGCCTGCGGAGAACTTTAACTACACCCCAAATCCTTTACGACAATGTTATATTTGAAGAATGGGGGCTCATGTTGGGTTAGAAGAGAAAAAATAAAATGTTAGATCAAATGATCCTTAAAAAAACAGACATGATTTTACGCTGTAGTTTAAGTTGGTAATATGAAAATGGGATCAAGTAAATCCATAAATCACATCACCGGCTTTATCACTACTGGAGGTTATTGATTTATCTCCATCTTTTCCAAAGATCAATACGATTGAGAACTTTTGAGTCATTCGTCAAAAATGTATAGGAACGAAGCATATTTCTGGAATACGAAGATTTAGAGGCTTTGAATCAGCAAGATGTTTAATAGTATCACTCCTGAAAAATACTATAAAAAAATCGCATTGATAGGTCTTTTGATCAATTTAGGCCATCAATAGAATTGAGTTTCAATAATACCATGTACCAATTTTGGATGACATAAAATCAGATTTGAGGCAATTACAAAAAAGAACTTTAAGCTTCAAGACAACCGACATTGGCTAGTTGGAAAATGAACTTTAGGGGTAGAAACTCAGAGAATTATATTTATACCGAGCATATCCTCTTTTTTATTCGTAATATATCTTTTATAATTAAACGAGCTATGTAATATTATTTACTTTCTACAATCTAAAACAAAGATAAAGATCTGAGTTGTATACATATACATTTCCTTACCCTGAACCAGTCGGTATTCCTAAATGCATCAATACAATAAGAGAATACAAGTATTGCATATAATGGATTGTCGTTAAGGGAGTGAGGTTGTGCAAATCATCTGAATCTAGCAGAAGGCATCGTCAAATCAGCACTTTAACAAGAAAAGCATAAATAAGCTATATACTCCTAAAATTGTTCTCCTCGTATTGTATTTAATAAAGTAGTTGGGAGCGAGCCGAGAGCGGGTTACTTTAAATCTTGTATCTGAAAATTGACAGGCGAAAAAGCTGGCTAGCGTCTCGTTTATGGCTGTTTATTACTAGCAGATCTTTTGATTCCTAAGGCATTCACTTCTTTATGTCAGGTTTAGATATAATAAAGATTCGGATCCAATTATTTGAGGTTTGAGCGTGATGATGAGCCTCATGCACCCAAGATATTCATGATGAACTCAACCCATGACCAAAATAATAAGGGTGATAACATGTTTTGTAAAGATATAGATAAAATGCTCTCTTTTTATAGCGGCGCAAAATAAGCTCATTTCTCTCACTCGTTCGACGACAATAGAAGATTCTGGTCCTATGTGAGTTGTTGCTGTAGAAAGGGTTTATACTCACATAGGAAAAAACCAAAGGAGTACTGATCATTCACTGAACTCACGACAGCCTGAAATATGCCTGTGTTCCCTGAGATAAATGAAAAAAAGAAGAAAATAAATAAAAAATAAATAAATACCTAAAAAAAGAGGTGCAAAAAACTTAAACCTTAGCTCTGTGACGTCCCTTCTTTTTGTGAAACTGCACTAAAAAAGAATTTTGTTGTTCACCATTTAAAAAAAAAAAGAAAAGATTTCCGAAATAGTGAGTATATTCTTTTTTTTATTTTCTATTATTTACTTATTATAAAATATCCTAAATGTCTTTACTACTCACAAAGACGTGTGAATATGCTATTCTTGTTAACTTGCAACAAGGTAAGAAGAATAACAATAACTCGTATTATTGTTATTATTATTTAGTTATTAGCGCCATTATTGTTATATTAATGATATATTAATTTTTTTTTATCATTACTGACAACAATAACAATAACAATAACAATAAAAAAAACCAACTTACTTTACTATAACACAGGCCGACATTTCACACATTCGCAAACAATAAAAATACAATCCACACTCGACTTAAAACTGCCAGCTTCTATTAATGACCTGATTCCACCCGATACAACCATTTATTCTCAAGCAGTAAAAGTGACCTCAGACGGCCAGTGTCAGCTCAACACTTCTCTTGCATACCTCGTTTCCTCTAAACTACTACAACGACTAAGGAAGAGTGAGGCAAAGGTGGTCCTCACTATACAGCAAGTGTCTGCGGGTGGAAAGATACTAAGCAATAACGACAAGAGCAACAACAGCAATATCCTACAGTTCTCCATTGCGGAAGCCAAGGAAGTTGTTCCTCAATCACCACACAAGATGGACCACATTTACAACTTTATAGCAGACAAAGGCGCGTGGTGTAGTTTAGGGAATAATAACACTGAACTGAAAGCTGGTATTTTTTTTGTTGCGATGCCTGATAATACAAAAACGATTGTACATACACCTTTTATCGAACTCAAGTCGCCTCCACCTTTACCTCCTTATGTGAAACGCACGTCTTATCTTACTAACAACAAAAAAAAGATCAGTTCCATTATTGGAGGACAGTCCATCAACAAACGAAATGTGAGTAACGGCACTAGTAAAAAGCAAGCACTGGATGAAAGCAGTATCGTAAAAGCAACGCCAGCAGTAGAAGAAAAGCCTCGTTTAAGAAGAGCAAAATCCTCTTTGGCTGATTTAAATATCGACGAATTAGCTCAAGTATTACAAAATATTAAGATTCGAACAACCCAAGAAATGCCCTCCACACCACCACCGCCGCCTAGCCATTTCTTATCCTATCGACAAATAGGGAACGGTTCCTCCGCTTACACCTTTTATTTTCGTATCATCAATGCAGATCATATTGATCCCTTATTACTACGGCCAACCACTCGCTCAAAACCTGCTCTACTGAAAAAACCTTATTTTAGCTATGCATTTCATACAACACACAACTTGATACCCGCTTCTTCCTTCTCTTCTGCCTCCACTACCCGCGCCTGTTTTCGACTAAAGGGTCACCTTGTCGATGTGCAGAATTGGCTGGATAAAATAGGCTCCATTGATATTAGACTGGTGGTAATGGATAAAATGACAAAGCAGACAGTTGGTATGACAAAAATCCCCCTTCAGGGTCTGGCATTTGAATCAAGTTCACTGCAGACCCTCTCTTATCCCATTTACGACGAAAAGACAAAGGACTTGACCACCCTCAAAGATGCTATTGCCAAAATTACGGTGAGGATTGGTGTGATGAGCGGCTGGCATAAAGACGAGGAAGAGGAAAAGGTGATTTCAAGGGCTAAAGAGGAGGAGCAGGATTATAAAAAGAGAGACAATGCCACAAGTATCCTCTCTTCTACCGATCCGTGGGAAATGTTTCACCACACCAATGACATAGCGAATCACAATAAGAAAATGCGACATCATTCTCAATCATCCGTCCCTACTTTACTCACTACTTCTACGACAACCACTTCTTCCAAAAGCTCATCTTGTTACTTAGTAACCCCAAAACGTAGTAATAAAAAAAAGCATCTCTTCTTATAGTAACTTCTAAATACATTAATTAGTAATATATTAACATTAATAAACTTCATCATCAGCTGGAGTATTTACAAGTAACTTGTTTCCCTCTTTTTTTTTGTGCATTCTATCATTTGGCCCTTTTTCTTTTTATTACTATTATTAATATTGTGGTTGCTTAAATAGAGAAAAAAATAGACACACACACACACATACACACACACACACACACATATATATATATATATATATGGTATGAAAAAGAAAGAGGATCTATAGGAATGAAGGGGTCAACTTGGGGTATTTTTATCTAATATATCTTCAGCTCTTGCTACAAGATCATTTAATGAAGCAGTGAGATTAGCCAATCTCTTTCCTTGTTCGATATTAACTCTTCTTCTTAGTCGTTCTAGGCGGGTCACAGCCTGATCAAATCCATCAAGGTGACGGTAAGGGTTATTGGTATTGACGGGATTAGGAGAAGGAGTAGCAGTGGTGGTTATAATAGGAATAGAGGGAAATATTGTTGTTGACGGTGTATTAGTAGAAGTAGTAGTGGTATGAGTACCAGCTGTAGTAGTGGTGGGGATATCTTTATGGTGTAAAGGTTCATTATTTATGTTTAGTGTTCTATAGTCTGATAGGGGATCAAAACGCTTTCCTTGATTATATACAGGGTTTAAAGGAGGCGTGTGAGGCGAGGGGGGCATTCGACCAGTTGTATTTGTACTAACGGGCGCTGAATTGATCGGCGGTAATGGCTGTGATGAGCGACTGGGTTCAATGTAGTCTTCAATGGCTGGCACAGGAGACCTATTTGCAGTATTTTTATTATGAATCGGCTTATTTACAATTCGCTTTTTGCCCTTTTTTAATTCTTCTTTTTCTTTTTCATTATCTGGTTCATTATCCGAGCTGGAAGCAAGCTCGTACTCCTCTTCCTCCTTCTGTTCGTTATCTAGATTGGAAACAATAACCCGCTTCCTGCGTCGGATAAGGCTCCGCTTCATGCTGACAGGGCGATGTGTTCCGTGTAACTTGTAATAGAGTCCGCAAGCGTTACATATCGTATTTCCCTCCTCGTCTTTTCGCCATAAGGGTGTATGTGTTGTTCTGCAATTCGCACACATGAGAGTGGCCTGCATTGCCTGGTTGAGTACGGGACAGCCTGCACATGAGGGCGATCCACCAGTACCATTACATTGTCCTTCACCGGGACATGTACCAGGCAAGGGTTGTACTTGCTGCGAGGTGCTACTGGCTGGTCTTGTGCGATTGTTCATGACAGGTGGTCGTAATGTCTTTTTGGCCTTCAGGTAAAGACCACACGCATTACAAATAATCTCACCGTTAGGAGATCTTC
Source organism: Backusella morwellensis (assembly GCA_024139395.1). Classification (NCBI taxonomy): domain Eukaryota; kingdom Fungi; phylum Mucoromycota; class Mucoromycetes; order Mucorales; family Backusellaceae; genus Backusella; species Backusella morwellensis. The sequence continues at coordinate 9,516 of VCJI01000741.1, read as the reverse complement.
TCCATAATGGCGTTGTTGTTGTACCACAATTGGAGCATACGGTAGCAGATACTTGATTTGCTTCTCTCTTCTTCGGTGTATTATTATTACCCATGGTAGCTTATAATAACCGAAAGACTGATATTATTTTTAACAAAGAAAATAATAATAATAATAAATTGCATGGTGATCGTTTTCTTCTTTCAGTTTTGTATTGGGGCACGTGATTGTACTTCTTTTACTATTTCTCACCAATAGAAACAAGTAGGCTTCATAAAAGTGAATATGTAGGTTGAACTACTATGAAATATATTTGGGTTTGTGTACAAGGAAGGTGATCAGGTAGGCTCCTTCTCTCTTCTCTCTGTTCTTTATTCTCGCTCTTATTTTCAATGTTTGCTATTTTGGGATGTGCATATTCTTTGATGATGGTGTTGATAATTACTATTTGACTACGCCATTATCAGGTATCTGGATAGATCACCAGTATATTACAGTTGCTCTTTTCACTCCAGTAGAACATCGTGAATGGAAACACTTTTCTACTCACTTTATACTATTGATTAGCTTGGTTTTTCGCAACTTTAAAAAAAATGCTGGCTTAAATTGAGACGGGCACTCCTAGGTCAAATAATGCCTCTCCTTATGAATGTGAGAATACCTTATTTTAAATTCATTATTTCTTTATAAAAGATACTCAATTTATGAATTCAGAGCAACAGTAGCAATAGTAACTTTAAATCATATCTATAATCGAGAAAAGGAGGGATATACTCCCATTGTATTACTATTAATCACAAATCTTCTTTATATCAATTGGCATCATAAGTCCATGTCTTACTTTACTTATTCATCTATACGTGCATTATTGTACAATACATACCTTATATCAGTTACAGCATCTTTACTAAATATGCAGTGCCACGGAGTTTGACTCTAAACAGCATATAAAAGCCTAATAGATTCATTTACAAACTGTTTACTAACTTGAATTTATACATAATCGCTGACTCCTTAGAAAGGAGAATACGTCAATATATATATATTTGAAAAAATTAAATTTATTTTGCTTTTTATTACTTGGTCACAAGAAAGCATACAACCGTATTCTATTAATTTAATAATAAAGCAAAACTGCACCAAATAAACCTTTATGCATTGAACCAATTGACGTAGTTCTTGTATTTACTAAAGTTATAAAAAAGGTAGCACTCACAGTTTCATATCCATTGAAAAACACCATCCTTTCTCAAAGACCCTGATTACTTCAAGTCTTTTTTTTTTCTATGGAATTATCCATCCGAGCTAACCTCTCAGTTTTTCTGAGTTAATGACGTTCTCTAAGTTTTCGAAAATGACAGTTTTTCTGTTAAATTTATTTAAAAAGAGAAATATCTATTACGTCGTAATATTACTTTTTGTTGTCTCAACACTTATGAGAATATCAGGTGCCCTTTTTGATAGCCTAAAATGTATGACAAGGTGGCCCAAGACCAATATTTTTTTTGATGGTTTTTTATTTAATTCAAAATAAAAACAAAAATGTCATAAAGGTAAACGAATACAATCAACATAACGGTGCCATGAATGAAATAAAAGTTTTATCTTAATTTAATCATTTAATAATAGAAAGATGTGCACTCAGTAGAAAAAGGGGGCGTGACGATTGATTGTTAAAAAAAAAACGCGTCATAGAAAGTTGAATACAAGATCTTTAAATAAATTCATATGAAAAGGATATCTTTAAGGCTATTAATCACAAGGTCTCAAATATCGTGTTATAATTATTAATATGGCTTATTAAGACCGTTAATAAGAAAAACAATAACAAAAATTGGGGAGAACTCTCATGCCTTAAAAATAAGAGGAGATCGAATAAAACCTCCACCTTCAGGTTTCAGTCAACTTTTTCACTTCTCTTGAGAAAGCTGGGTATCATTGATATTTGTTTATCGATTAGGTTGGTTGACGTTTATCATTCTTTGGTGTGAATGCTAAAAACTTTGTGCATACACAAAGTAAATTCATGCCGTGGTACTTATCAAAAAAGTGAAAAAAAAGAACGGGTTGCTAAAAAAAGACATGCTGAATAATGAAAAACATAATTACTTGGTGACCTTTGATTTGCCAATAATAATACTAAATTTATTTATTTATTTTGAAAATAAAAAAAATCTCTCTTTTTTCCCTTTGTATATTTTCTATCATTATTATTTTTTTATAAAAATATGTCTTTTTTCAAAAGAATATTTTTATTATTGCTTGCTGTCAATACCGCCTTATTGGGCTATGATTTTTATAAGGGCGGTCAGATTGCCTTCAACCTTGTCCAACAAGCCAAAGAAATAAACAAGGATAAAATCCAGTCATTCGTCACCGAGCTGAAATCACCAGAGAGGTTGGCTGAACACGTCAATAACGCGTTTGCTCAGTTAAAAGATATAAATTCTGCTAATGATATTCTCGACTTGATTCGCCAAAAGACTGCTATTGTTCCATCTGGTCAGATTGAATACGAGGGTAACGTTGTTGTGTTGACCGATAACAACTTTAACAATGTGATTGATGGCTCCAAGCCTGCTCTTGTTGAATTTTATGCACCCTGGTGTGGTCACTGTAAGAACTTGGCTCCTATCTATGCCCAGTTGGGTGACGCCTATGCTCATGTGAAGGATCAAGTGATTGTTGCTAAATTCGATGCCGATGCTAACCGTAATACTGGTGCTTTGTATGGTGTACAAGGCTTCCCTACCCTCAAGTGGTTCCCCAAGGGTGTCAACTCTCCTGAGGGTGTTGAGGATTACAAGGGTGGTCGCGACTTGAACTCTCTTGCTGGCTTCATTCGCGAAAAGTCTGGTTTGGGTGCTCGTATCAAGGTTCAAAAGTCGGAAGTCGTAGAGTTAAACACGAAGAACTTTCACGAAATCGCTTTAAACCCCGAAAAGAACGTTCTTGTTGAATTTTATGCTCAGTGGTGTGGACACTGTAAAAACTTGGGTAAGTAAAAGTGAAAACAAGAGATGTGAGAAGAAAGCGAAAAAAAAATGGGAACAGAAAAAAGGGGAGAGACCAGTTGCCTGTATTTTTTTTTCTTTGATTATTTTTTTTTCTCATATTTATTTTTAATGTTTTCTTTCTTATTTAGCTCCTATCTACGAAAAGATTGGTAATGCTTATGCCAACGTTGAAAATTGTGTTGTTGCAAAGATCGATGCTGATACTGAACGTGATATTGGTACCGAATTCGAAATCTCTGGTTTCCCCACCATCAAATTCTTCCCTGCTGGTGCAACTGAGCCCGTCGCTTATGAAGGTGCCCGTTCCGAAGCCGGTTTTATTGAGTTCCTTAACAAGCACTGTGGCGCTAAGCGTGCTGTCGGTGGTGGTTTAGAAACTGCTGTAAGTGATGCAACTATTTTTTTTATTGAACAAACTAACTCAAGCTGTAATTGCATAGGCTGGTCGTATTGCTGCTTTGGATAAGCTTGCCATTCAATTCATCAAGGATAAGGCCACCCGTGAAAAGGTTCAAAAAGAAGCTGCTGATATTGCCGATGAACTTAAGTCTCGTTATGCTACTTACTATGCAAAGATCATGGAAAAGGTGATTGAGAAGGGTGATGATTTCCTTGCTACTGAAAAGGCTCGTATTGCCAAGATCACTGGTTCCGAAGATATTACCTCTGCCAAGTTGGATGACTTCAGCATGCGTAAAAACATTCTTGCTGCTTTCGATAAATTAGCAACTCCTGTTGAAGAGTAAATAAACCGAAAAAAAAGGAAAAAAAATAGCATATTATAAATAAATAAATAAATAAATAAATAAAAAAGGCTATAAACATAATGGATGTTTATATATATATATATATATACATATACGAGGTAATATTTTCTTGTAATAGCAAAGGATATGAAGTGATGTAATTCATACATTACATATGGTGAACACAACTACAATTATATGTATATATCACTTTGAGTGTGGTATACTAGATGTAGTTCAAGCGAAAGATGTCATTATACACCCAATAAGAATTTCCTTCGGGTACCAAATGAAAAATTTGTGAAAACAATTGAGGGTTTTGCTCGGCATCAACCTATAGTGTGTGCGATTCATTAGCCTTTATGTTGCTTTCCTTTCCCCTTTATTTGTATTATTTACCAGGAGAGCACCTGTAACAGAAACAATGATGGCTCCACTTCCTGGGATACCTGGTTGAGCGTCAACTGTTGTAACATGATGTTGTACCTTTTGGAAAGGGAGTGACTATATGTGTATCATATGAATTCGTTTTGCTTATTATATACACACACTACTATTGTATGCTATATTGCTGCTTTCCAAATGATTTATCTGGGTAGCTATTCATACTTACAACTAGTTTTTCAACAACGTTATTTACACCAGCAAATTGCTGGCCTTCAAAAGTAAGCATTGATTGCTCTCTCTAAAGTGATAGGAGAGTAATGGTCGTTTTTTATTAACTCAGTCTCCCTATTTAATAGTTTATCAAGAGAAACTTCTTACGTACGTAAAGTGACGCTAAGCTTTTTCTGTCTGCATCAAACGCTTGGTAATAAAAAGTAGTAAAAGCTCTAGCAATATCGTTAGGATCTGCAGACATTGTTGATAAAAAAAAGTGAACAAGGAGGAGAAAAAGGAGGAAAAAGATCATCTAAAAAAAGCAAGAATTGTATACGCATTTCACTTTTTTCCCTGAATTCCATTTTTGGAAATGATTGAGAGAACGATAGAAAATTTCCCATTTTCTTGTCTGTGCTCGATTGGTTTGTGAATGAGATCATGGACGATTTCTCTTTTCAATGCAAAAATACAGAGACACAGGGGTTCAAACATATAAAAGACCGTATTTTTTTTAGGAAATATATAAAACTTTTTTTTTTAATTTTTTTCTTACTTACCTTTCTCTTACCTTTCTCTTTATTTCTCTTTTTTTATTACTTAATTAATACATTAAACCTCTTTACTTTATTCTCTTTCTTCCATCAAATTTCTTAATTAATCAAGAATAGTGATGCCACAGCATAAGAAACAACCTAAAGACATGTCAGAAGTAAGTAATAATACCTCTCTTAACTTTAATACAGTTTTTTAATCAAAATGCTTTTCTAGTTGGCAAACCGATTGAAAGCAAGGCTTGCCTTGGCGAATTTCAAAAGGGAACGCGGTCTTGAAAACTTTGACTTACGCATGCTTGAATCCAGTTTGCTTGAAAAGAAAGCGACACAATCCCCAATTCAATTTAAAAGCAAGAAAAAAACGCAGCATTTTTATCAAGCTTCATCGCCACAATATGACATGAATCATCTGATAAACAAAAACGCGTCTCATACATCTGTCTCGATGCCTGTCTCTGAACAGAGAAGTACATCACCACGTTTACACTCAAAGACAAGATCGCTCAATGATATGACAGGCTATTCATCTGATGACGAAGATGCGGCTCATTTATTGGTGATGATGCACCACAGTCCTACCATGTTAGCATGAATATTTCTTTTTGTCTTGAATTTTTATTTTCAACTTCTGTATTTATATGTAAATTGTACATACGAGCACTCTTTCCCCCTTTTTTATGTTGTATTTAATTTTTTTAATGACACTTTACTAAAATAAATTAACGTTCCGAATATAAAATAAAAAACATAAACTTTTTTGTTACTATTCTTATCTTTTCCCCTTCTTCCTCTTGCTATTTTTTCTTTCTTTGAATTAAAAAAAAAGTTAAACGATGGACGCACCTGCAGAACCGGTCCTTTCTGTCCCCAGACCTCCTTCAGTGAGTGAAAGTGCTCTCTTTTCATTTAACCCACTTGTCTTTCTTTACTTCATTCTTGCCTTCTATTTGGTTCCTTACCCGATCTACCGCTACGTCGCAAGGCGCTATAACTGGGAAGTCAATAACAAGACTATAGCAAGACATTGGAGTGATACTATGTTGGGTTTCAGCTATGGTGTTATTTTATTTATTTTTGGAAACTATACTCATTCTATGAGGTATGAGATCAAAAATTTATAAAATGAAAAAGAAGAAGCTAAAAAGTAGATCTTTATTTTAGTTGGATCACAGTAGTAGCTTTTTATCCTTCGCTCTTTGGATACGCCCTGATCGCAGAGCTCCCATTTACAAAAACCTCCTTGCCTAATATTAAGAATTGGCCAATGGGAATGTGGGTTGTATTTCTGACAGCCCTTGCGTAAGTAATCAAAGACATTTTTCTACTTTCTAGAAACATATATAAGCATAAAGATGTTGAATTGTGCTGATAATAAATATGTATCAAAATAGTGTTATTTTAGCTTTTGCAGCAGTTCACATTTACTTTGCTACATTGCAGGCACTTCCATTCGTGATTTACTACGTCTGCGGGTTGCTGATCCCGGCCTTCTTTCTTGTGATTTCAATCTTGGTAAAGAAGGAAGTGAACACAAACTATTGTCGTACCAAACTCTCAAGGTATCACATGTCGAGAAATAATAAAAGCAAAGCTGGCAGCGAGGAAAATAAAGATGAAGAACAGGGACAAGAACAGCAACAATTACAAGAAGTGCACAACCCTTATGGAAACACTATTAGCTTGCATATTCACCACTGGCAGATATTTTATGTTTTGGCTTTCTTTACGAGATATACCCATCCTGTTTCGCAAGTAGCATCTGGGATTGTGATTGCATGTTACATGCAAGGCATCTGTGCATGTAAGTACTTTTGTGTTACCGAAAACAAGAAAAACAAAGCAGCATAGAATAAAACGTAATATTTATTTATTTTTCTTTTATGCAAATATAGACGGATATGACCCTCTTGTCAATGACGACTAATAGCAACAAAAACAGTGATCTGATCATACCAATATTATATATATATATATATATATATATCTATATATGGTGATATATATAGAAAAATAGTAATAAATAATAAAATATTTACGAAATATCAATTCCCTCTCATCTCGTCTCCTTTACTCTTCTCTCATCTTTTTCCTTGACTAATATATTTATCATTTATTTCATCAATTGCAGTCTTATTAACATCTTTGAATTGCATCGTATTGTTGATTCCTATATTTATATTCATATTTTTTTTTACTTCTACAAGTTCTTTCATTATAATTATTATCACCCAACCCAATCAACTTATACTCGATGGTATTTACCATTACAACATTGAACCTCAGGTACAACATTCTTCCAGTCCGAAACATAAACAAAGAGCTGCAGCACTAATAAAAGAGGAAAATAACAATAGATTAAGTAAAAGGAAAAAGAAAAAAGTATCAAAATCACTATGATGATCATTTACCAGCCCCAACAGCAAGCACCATTTGTTTTATTCGGTATGGAATGAACGACAACCGTAGTTGGTGCTGGTGTAGGCTCATAATATTGAGCTGCTATTGTTGTTAATTATATTACCATGGTTATTGCTATTGTCCACTTACGGTTGTGGTGTGAATATCCTTCTAGTCCATTATTATTAACTACATTTTTATCTCTTAGGTCTGTTTGTACCCTTTGAAAGCTATTCCTTTCTTTAGTCATTTCACACCCATTGAATGAGCTTCCTCGTAATAAAAAAAAAGAAAAGGAAAAAAGAAGACGATAATAGCCGCAAAAAAAAAAACCTAAAAATAAACTTTTTCTCCAAGCAAATGTCGGAGTTTTTGGTTACAAACAATTTAGGGTTGCGCTTTTCTTTTGTTCAATCTGTTTTTCATTGAGTGGAACAAATGGGCCACTTCAAAAACGAAGATATAAAAAGATTAGTTTTTATAGAAGGTCAATTATCAATTAGAATATCAACTTTCGGGTAGTTGATTTACAATAAACACGACATGCATATATTTGACATATGTTTATATATCCATTTGATATGTCATAATTACAACTTGGAAACAAAAAAGCATAAATTGGTGCTGCTGATAAAGAAACAAATTTTTTTTTTAAAAAAAAAAGAGATTACTTATATACAAAACCAAGGGAATGTAAAGAATGGTAAAAAAGATTCCGATGATATAAAGACATTTATCACGCGGATTATGCATTTTATTTGTTGGTAAATAATTCAATCAAGAACAATAACTATAAAATACCATTTTCTTTTCTTCCTTTTCTATCCCCTTTTTTTTGTAAAAAGAAAGATGGATTCATCAAAGGATTCAAAAACTGTTGAGAAGTCCGACATTTTTTCCAATTTACAAAGTAAGTGGCGTATACATAATCTAACGTTAAAGCAACTTAATTCAATCAACCAGTATTAAAATAGATGTATTAACATTTTGTAGAGGATGGTCTCCGTATTGGAAGATTCCTAATTAACAAGGCTAAAAAAGGGAACACTGTGGCCATTTGTAAGATTGGAGATGCTTATTTAAACAAAGGAACCCACCAAGACTATTTAAAGGCATTCAGATTGTACAACATGGCAGCTAAAGCACCTGAAGCGAATGCGACAGCTCAGTATCGAATAGGGTTTTTATTTCAAAACGGCTTGGGTACATCTGTTAATTTCAAAGAAGCCTTGGAATGGTACCGCAAGGCAGCGGATCAAAATCAGCCAGATGCTCAGAATGGCATTGGTTCCATGTACTATCAAGGACAAGGCGTTACCGTTAATTATAAACAAGCGCTAAAGTGGTTTCGTAAGGCTGCTACCCAAGATAACATTAATGCCTTGTACAACATAGGCACTTTCTACGAGAATGGCATATACGTAACAGAAGACAAGAGGATGGCCATGGAATGGTATGAAAAGGCTGCTAAAAAGAATGACCAAGAAGCCAAGGATAAAGTAAACATTTTGTCTGAACAAGGCTATTCACTAGAAGAGGTGGGATCATCATCACCTAAAAAAGGTAATTCCCAAATAATGTAATTTGATATGTTACTGGTAGCTCAATTCAATTTCAAAGAAAAAGCAAAAACTTGCACAGTTGCTCAAGCAGTAACTCCTGGACAGGCCAAGAGTGCCGAAATCCAGGAATTCAACAAGAGAGATCAAGATGGTAGTAGGAAATCAAAGAAAAAAGAAACCCAAAAAACCATCGAAAAACTTGAAAGAAAGCTTGAAAAGGAGGAACAAAATAGATTAGAACTTAAAAAGAGGGTAAAAGACTTGAAGTCTGAAGGAAAAGAAAACATAAAACTCGTCGAAAAATTGAAACAGGAGAATCTTGAGCTCTTGCAACAATTGGAGGAGATGAAAAAGCAAAAGGATCAAGATAAACAGGTCGAAGATCGATTCAAGATGATAGAGAGTATGATCACGCAAACAAGTGCCATGACAATCAGTCTTTTTAATCAAATGGGCAATGGACCTTCTCGTTCCTCTCATAAACCAAAGAAAAACAATCAAAATAAATTTTGGTAAACATTTGCTTTAACATTACTATACATGTCTCTGTTTATAATATAATGTATGTAATTTTTATATGGTTCTCCTTTCACTTTACAAATAAAGAACTTCATCAATAAAAGAGTACTAAACATATATATTTATTTAATAACAACAA
>VCJI01000737.1:0-13589 GCA_024139395.1 Backusella morwellensis | reverse complement strand
ACCAAAAAAAAAAAAAAAAAAAAGCTAAAATGACGTTTTGATTTTTAACAATACATTTTCGCTCAAATGAACAAGAAATTCACTCTCTTTTCATTATAAATGATTATGAGCTAGAATAATAGTATAATAAAATGGTCTCCATCGTTTTAGTATTGAGCAAGAAGAAGAACAAGAGTTAAAACGAGATTTTAAGGCAACACAAACGACTTGACCTATCACTTTTACTACTTTTGTAGAAATGACTATCACAACCTATTTGTGTAAGTGACTTTGTGTTCAGCTTTATGAAACTTTTCACTATATATGACTTCAGCCACTTGGCTCTTTTTACTTTTATTTTTTCAATCAATTTTTAAGATGATGTTATTTTTCTTTAATAAAGAATGTTGATATATCCAGTTTTTCTATTCATACCATATGGTACATAAGAACCAATCCATTCTGAATTAAAAACATGATACAAAGGAGCCTTTTTTTTGTTTTTGTTTCACAGGATTCTTAGAAGTTTTTCTTTTTTCGTTTCTTTCTAGATATATTTAACAGTGTCAAGTGCCTTCTTTAATATCAAAAGACAGCTTTGAGTTTAAAAAAACATGTGTACAGAGCACTTTTTTTTTTTGTGATAAGGAATTAGAGTTATCTGCCATGAGGATGCATTTACCAAATAAACGAAACCTCTCAACCCATTTTTATTATTTGGTGAATTTCTAAATACGAAACATTACTGAGGAGAAAGTGACGGGATAAATATTGCTTTACTTTGTTCGTACGATCACCATAAAGTAGCTGAAGAGATATATGATCACTTTTACAAGTATCTAATGTAATCTACATGTTTTATTTAGCAATAAAATGAAACTAAATCAGGTACTCTAAGGGTTGTTTTTATTCGTCTATATTAACGTCAAGTTGAAATCATTTTGTTTCTTTGTTTTGATCTATAAATCCTTTTTATTTGTCTATAAAAATAGCATTGCTTTCATCTTCCTCATTTTCATTATACCAGCATAATTGATCTAACAGACATTTTAATTCGGTTACTGTTTGTTATGATATATTACTATTTTAGTTATAAGATGGCTTACAGGTTTCTTAAATAATGACTTGGCTGTTATTTATCATTTTCATGTTTTATACTTGTGGAAGCGTACTTTTTTTTCTCCTTTAATCCTCTAGTTTTACTTCTCAGCATGGTAAATACAGTAGAAGCGATGGCACTTGAAAATATAAAAGAGTACTTCTACTCCCTTCATATATCATATGATATTAGATAAAGAAAATACCTTTCAATCAATTGAAAAGCGCACACAAATCGAGGTTGATTTGATTATTACTCTAAATAAATATGAAAACAATGAAAACGGCGACAGCATGTGTTTTAATCAAAAAATTTAAATTGCATGTCCTTTGAAAAATGAAACAACCAAAGCTTTCAAATAACACAAATGGCTAGCATTTTTATAACATATGTAAAGCCTAATGTCATCTCTTAGTTTAATTCGATTTGTAAAGGTTCATGCAAGCATATATTTGACAATTAATGCTCTGTAAAAGGAAATAAATCAAAGGTAAGTAAAAAAAAAAAAGCTTCCTTTTGCTCTATATTAATTAGGAACAACACCAATGCCTTCAATGAAAAACACACCCCTCCAAAAAGAAATTACCTCTTGAATGTAGTCATAAGGAAGCGACTCATTGCAACAGATTCAATTGAACAAGTTTAATTAAAAACAATGAAAACGTATGATATTACAAGAAAAACTACAGTTAGAGTAAACATTATTACTTTTTTTTGAAATAAGTCAGTATAACAAGCCTATTGAAAAAGACTGTACAACAGATTTTCTTTTAGTCCCACAATAGACTATTTCACTTAGAGTTTCTATCCATTCATTCGTTTTCAGAAAAAGCCTACTTCCCCTTTTTTTCTCCATCATCTAATTTATAGTATGAACTGTACAATTTATTGTTCATATTTGTCAGTTATATCTCATATCTGAGAATAATAAATGAAAAAATCCTAGTGACCTGGTAATAGAAACAGTATGCATTTTCTTTTTTAGACAAGATCGTCGTCCATCGAATGCAAAGAGCTACACTCATCGGGATAAATGAGCTTGGTTGGAATCAAAAGAATTCCTTTTTATCTTTTTTTTGCCTATTGGTAAACTCCACCTTACAACATTCTATATGATTTACCAATGATCGCATATTTGGTAAGTTTACATTGCTTGTTAGAAATCCACGCGACCATATCGTCATGATTATTTTGATCGACAGCCCAATCGATATGATCTACTCTTTTGAAAATACTTTAAGCTTAGCCATACCACATGATCTAGAAAATTTGATTTTTTTTTATATTTTTTTAGCATCTCATCCACGGATACCAATCCACTTTTTGTTACATTTCATTATTGCTTCTGAACTTTAAAAAAAAATAAAACTTTCTCATCATCATTTTTTTTTCTTTTTAGGTAAAATTCTTTTAGCCTAATCCATACATAAAATTAGGCTCATATAACATAAAGGGTTTAGAAAATATTTACATGATATAAACACAGGGATCGTTAAGGGGTGTTTGTTGCAGAAGAGGGGAACTTAACGTGGCCAAAACTAATGAGAGGAGGTGTGTAACGTTTTTTGGATTTTTTAAGTGCCCTCAATCATGGTGCAACGATGCTTGTTTTTTTAAACCTCATATTTTGCTGTGTTTAAAATAATTTGTAGTGCAAGAAAGTTATGCACAAAAAGATATAAATACTTTATTTTCTTCTTCTTCTTCTCTCTCTTTACTTTTTATATATACATTTTTTTTGTAAATCACAACATGTCCATCACTTTAGAATCCGTCCTTCATAACAGAGACGAACACTATAATCAATTTATTGATTATATGAAATGCACCTATTGTTACGAAAACATACAGTTCTGGCAGGCCGTCCAGTGTTACAAAGCCAATCCAGCCATGTGTCTTTATAAAAAAATTGTAGAAGATCACATCTACCCCAATGCTCCGTTTGAGATCAACATACCCTGTGAGATTCGACGAGAGATCATCTATTCTGAACCCAACGAAGCCATTTTCGATAAAGCTGCCGACGCCATTTTGGAGTTGATTCGAAATTCTTTCATACCATGGCACCTCTCAGTTGATCAAAAGAAAAGCATGCGTGTGAAACGTCGCTCACTCTCGTGGTTCTCTCGGAAAAACAATTCAAGTACTGTTTTTTTCTCAAGTCAAAAAGACTAATTTAAAAGACCGACGTGGGGGAGTTGTCCAATCCTCTATTATTGGCTAGCACCATTTCCTTGAATATGGCAAAAGAAACTATCGATACTAAATTGGCTTTTACTCAAGAAAGTAACGGTGTACCTCTCATCAAAGAAGCAAACATAAATGACGATTCCATATTTAAAGTTTTGGAATGATGGTGTTGCTTTTGAGAGTAACAATGTAAGTATTACAGATGAGCTTTATACAACACATATATTAACATGACTATCCCTACAGAAAAAAAAAAGCGTTGTATATATGTATAGAATTAAAATCAAGAACTATATGATTTGCTTGGACAAACCTGTAAATGAAATCTGAAAACCATTGCCATCGCGTTTGGGGGGTACGAAGCCCTTTTATTTGTGCATGATTCAGCCATGGACTTTTTAGCATGGCTGTTATAACGTGATAAATAATAGCCCTGCTTATTAATATAAATATTATTAAAATGTCGATCCTATTGATTGGACGATAGCAAACACTATGTACATAAACAATTATAATAAAATGGTTTAATAAAAAAAAACTATCAATTACAAAAAGTATCTTTCTCTTTAATTGACGTTATCAATAAAGTGATCTGGATTTAAATTATTTTGTCAGTTTATCTTGTTCCTTATTCATCATTCTCATTCTTCAACAATGCCAAGGATCCAATGATGTAATATATACCATTTTAGTCACAATTTCATTAATGGTGAAGCTGTCAACCAATTCTGATTTTAACTTTTGATATAAAGTGTTTTTTTTTTTCTTTTTGCTTCAACAGAAATATTTGTTTTTGCTGACTACACTTTAAAGAAACGTCCTTTTAGCTAAAAAAAATCATGCAGATTTGAATCAAATTAATAAAAATAAATAGTAACAAAATGGTAACTTTCTTATAGTACACAATTTTATCCAATTGGCTGTATCCCCTTTGCCAGATGTTATAAAGGTGTTTGGAAATAGAATCAAACGGAATTACGGCAAATTTTAAAGGAACGGTTAAAAGGGAGATGAATATTTAAAAACTTTTAAAAGTAGAAAAAATAAAAGTTCTTCCCTATCAAAGATCTAAAAACGAACAAGTGAATAGAAGGGAATTACTAGCAAGGTATTGTCATTACATAGATTTAAGAAATGAATGTTTATTATATATGATAAATATCTAAGTAAATAAATTAGAAACACTGTAATGACAAGTGTTTTTTAAATAAATATATTTTACAAAATGTACTTTTTTAATAAAAAGCACCATAGTTCTTTTCAATTGTCTGAATTTGTTGTTTCTTTCGGATAGACTGTAATGGACGCCGATTTACCTGTCTGCGAACAACTCTAATTTTGTTGCGCACTTTATATAAATATAGAAAAAGAAAGTTAGAACATGTTAAACTTTGAATGAAAACACTTACCATTGACATAGACATCAGTTTCATCGATAATTTCCTATTTACAATAATCGTTGTTAATCACGTCTTACAATATTAATGACAGTAATAGACTACCTCTCCGATCAACTGTTCTATGACATCTTCTAGCGTGATGACGCCTAAAGCACCTGTTGTATCTCCAGGATCACTGGAAACAAGCGCCATATGACCTAAATATGTTTATTAATTGATTGTTTTCCCTAATCTCTATTGACTATAAATAGTTAAAAACACTCACTTTTTCCTTCTTGGAAGAAATTCAAAATGTCGAGACAGCTTGTGTCTGGACCAGTCTCTGGCAAAGTGCTTATGGGTAGGCTCGTCACTGGTAAAGAATCCTCTGGATCATAAGTAATGAGCTGCTTTGTCAACAACATACCGACAAAATTATGCTCTTCGTTTGGCAAATGGATTGGAATCCGAGAATAACCAGCTGAAAGTATCTTATCAACAAGAGCTTCATCTAGAATATCTTGAGTTGATAACGTAAACACGTCGTGAATAGGTGTCATAATCAATGAAACAGGCTTTGACTTCAAATCAAGGACAGCACCAATGATAGTCACTTCATCAGCAGTCAACGCATCTACATCCGTGGTATGAGCCGCTTGATGAAGAGATACAAGTGATTTTAATCCCGCTTTTTTATAGACGGTGCCATGAGAAGGCCCAAGAAAGTAATCAAGTGCCAGCGCAGTTGGATAAGCGACGGGGTATAATAGGTACATCAACCAAAGTACCAGCCTATTGTTTTGGGGTTCAATGCTGCAATTAGTTATCTGATTTCATATGTTGACATTCACAATTTCTTTTTTTACCAAGTTGTTTTTGCACCAATAGTTAATCCGTGTCGTACACATATGGCTACACAAGAAGAGATTTTACATATCAGCATACGCGATTGGCCATGCTTTCATCTTTTTTTTTTTACCTTGAGGGATCACTCTAAGATTTCCAAAGTAGCCTTTTTAGTTTGATATATACTTTCCCTTTTTTTCCCCTAAAAACTTACTTACTCTCCAAATATAACAATAAGCGCAGTTGATACTACGACTGCCTGCCATCCTCCACTTAAAACATCGTCCAATAAGATGGGCAATGTTTCATTAATAATGACATTGGACAACAGTAAAGTCACAAGAACCCAGTGGCGACCACGTTCCAAAAGAGCCAATACTTTTGCAGCATTTTTTTTTTCCTCATTAGTACCTGATTGAATCAGGACATGAAGATTCGTCTGATCAAGTCCCATTAACCCAATGGTCAAACCTAACTCATGTCTTAGAAGACTTGACTCGGACAACTCCTCTTCTCTTACCTGCAAAGATACCGCCCACCAGCACAAATGTTATAATAGTCAATACTCGCTCGTAGAAAAACGGCGATTCATAATCGATATCACCTCCTTCCGAGATTGGATGTGAATATATAGGTTGGAAAAGGAAAAAGAAAAGAAACATATCTTTTTTTTAAGAAAAAGGGGTGCTGAGGGAAAGAGAAAGATGGCTTGAACACGAAAGATATAAAGTTTTTTTTATATCAAAAACACTTTTGGACATTTATATTTTGAGTTTAAACTCAGTTAAGTTTATCATCACATGCCTTTTGATCCAGGCCCATCAAAAGGGGAGCTTTTACAGCTGTTAACAGAGCAGGTGGTTTATGTCTCAGACTCTATACAATCGAATTAAGTAAATTTAGTACGTAAAAATGCATAACAAACGGTTGGAATCAGCACTCAGTCTCGCATGAATTCTTGGTAATATTGAGCAGTAGAATAAAAAAAGGAAGCAAGAACAAAGATTCAGGGGAAAGTATTGACTGTTATATCTCTACACAAGCTGTTAAAAATCATTTTTTCAAAATAAGAACAAGGGCAATGGATTATCTCCAGCGAGTAAAATAAAAAATGAGATCATGAACAGAGAAGTTTTTTTAATTTCTTTTGCTGGTTTTACAATGGATTCACACCTTTTGCATATGCAGATTTCCCAAAAAATCACACTAATACACAAGGATAATCATCTGTGTGGTGATAACTATTAATGCGATCGCAAGAATATAAGAATAGTGAACAGAAAGACTCTGATGAAAGAATTAATGTAATAATTTTTCTCGCTTTGGAATTTATCAAAAAATTAGAATATTAAAAGAAGCTCTTAATAGGGCCGCAGTAAAACTACAACAGCAGCACTTGTTTTTTGACTTGGGTTTTCAGTGTGTATTAAAAGAAATGATGGAACATCGGCTTTTCGACTCATATCGATCTAGTATCATGCATGAAGCAGAAGTGACAGCGATACGTATTTACTATTATTCTAATATAATTGCTTTAACATGATCTCAAGTGAAAATATAAACGTGCGCTCCTTGTGCTTTTCAAGAGAGCCATTTGAGAGACTAACGTCGACATGTAAAAATAAGCTTTCAATCTCAGCTTTGTCGAGCTAGCATAATAATTTGACAGATTCGTGACTGCTTGCGGGAACAGCCACCAAAAAAAGGTTGAATTAACGCCTCTTTTTTTTTTTCCTGGAAACTACACAGCTTTTTTTCTTTCTAAATACACACAAAAAGGTGGACCTTTTCGAGAAATGGTGAAAAAAGTAGTTGATTCTCGTGTACACACACTTATCAAGAACTGTGTTCAAACCAAGCACCGATCCTTTTTCGTGGTTGTTGGTGACAAGGGAAAAGATCAGGTAATCTACCTTTTTTTTTTCTTGACATTTAATCCGTTTCTAACAATACTATAGATTGTCAACTTGCATTGGCTTTTATCCCAAGCCCAAGTCACCTCCCGACCTTCTGTTTTATGGTGTTATAAGAAAGAACTTGGTTTCACCAGGTAAGGACATGTTTTGGAAAAGAGAAGCTATAACTCATTTTTCAAAAGTCATCGTAAGAAGCGTGAAAATAAAATCAAAAACGATATTAAACGTGGTATAAGAGAAGCCAACAAAGAAGATCCTTTCGAACTTTTCATCACCGTCACCAATATCCGTTATGCTTATTATAAGGAGACCCAGAACATCTTGGGTAATACTTATGGCATGTGTGTGTTGCAGGATTTTGAGGCCATCACCCCAAACACTTTGGCCCGCACCATTGAGACCGTTGAGGGTGGAGGTATGGTTGTTTTGCTGCTCAAGAGTATGAGCTCATTGAAGCAGTTGTATACAATGACAATGGTAAGTTTTTGGAAGGGAGAGAAAGAGAGAGAGAGAGAGAGAGAGAGAGAGAGAGAGAGAGAGAGAGAGAGAGAGAGAGAGAGAGAGGAGATGCCTGGTGTGTCAAGAGTAAATATTAAACAAGGTCAACATAGGATGTGCATAGTAGATACCGTACAGAAGCACATAGCGATGTGATTGCACGATTCAACGAACGTTTTATTTTATCATTGGGTTCCTGCGAGACCTGTCTTGTCGTGGACGACGAATTGAACGTGCTACCCATCAGCATGGGTAAAAACGTAAAGCCCTTGGCTGTCAAATCATCCGAGGAAAAGAAGACGGCCGAAGAAATCGAATTAGACGAGTTGAAGGAATCATTGGCAGACACTGAACCCGTGGGATCGCTTGTAAAGGGTGCTCGCACCATCGATCAGGCCAAGGCCGTCCTCACCTTTATTGAGGCCATCTCGGAAAAGTCGCTCAAGAGCACGGTGGCATTGACCGCCGGTCGTGGTCGTGGTAAGTCTGCAGCACTCGGTATTGCCATGGCATCCGCAGTTGCCTATGGTTACTCGAATATCTTTGTGACTTCACCCAGTCCCGAGAATTTAAAGACCTTGTTTGAGTTTGTATTCAAGACCTTTGATGCGCTTGGTTATGAGGAGCATCTGGACTATGATATTGTGCAGTCCACAAACCCCGACTTCAATAAGGCCATTGTCAGAGTCAATATCTTTAAACAGCACCGTCAAACCATTCAGTACATTCAACCCCAAGACGCACAGGTACTCGGTCAGGCAGAGTTGCTTGTTATTGATGAGGCTGCTGCCATCCCATTGCCCTTGGTGCGTCAACTCTTGGGTCCCTATCTCGTGTTTATGGCCTCCACCATCAACGGTTATGAGGGTACCGGTCGCTCCTTGTCCCTCAAGTTGATCCAGCAATTGCGTGAACAGTCTCGTGGTTTTGTAGGTAAAGCTGTCGATGATACCGAAGTGGTCTCTCGTGATCAAAACAAAAAGATAGATACCTCTTTGAGTGGTCGTACATTAAAGGAAGTCAAGCTCGAGGAGCCTATCCGTTATGCTCCCAATGATCCCGTGGAGAAATGGTTAAACAAGGTGCTTTGTTTGGACGCCACCGTCGTCTCCAAAAACATCCAGGGCTGTCCCCATCCTTCCGAGTGTGAATTGTATTATGTCAATCGCGATACACTCTTCTCCTATCATCCCGTCTCTGAGACCTTCCTTCAGCGTATGATGTCGCTCTATGTTGCCAGTCATTACAAGAACTCACCCAACGATTTACAGTTGATGAGTGATGCACCTGCCCATCACTTGTTTGTACTTTTGCCTCCCATCGGACAAAACACCTCTAGCTTGCCCGACCCTCTTGTTGTTATCCAGGTGTGCTTGGAAGGTGAGATCTCTCGTCAAAGTGTTGTAAACTCATTGTCGCGTGGTCAGCGCCCCGCCGGTGATATGATCCCTTGGTTGATCTCCCAGCAATATCAGGATGATGACTTTGCCAGTCTTTCCGGTGCCCGAGTTGTCCGTATCGCCACACATCCCGATTATGCAAAGATGGGCTATGGTTCCCGAGCACTCGAGTTGCTCACCTCCTTCTATCAAGGAAAGGCCTCTAGCATGAGCGAGGATATCGCAGAGGAGGAGACAATGACCCGTGTCGAAGACCATGAGCTTGAAAACGCCAATATTAGAACCGATCAAGTCAAGGTGCGTGATCCTCGCAAGATGCCTCCTTTGCTTACAAAGATGAGCGAGAAGCGTGCCCAGCGTCTCGACTACCTCGGTGTCTCGTATGGTCTCACACCCTCCCTTCACAAGTTCTGGAAGCGCTCCGGATTCGTGCCCCTTTATATGCGTCAGACCGCCAATGATTTAACGGGTGAACATACCTGTGTGATGATCAAGGCATTGACAGATGTCGAGGATTCCAGTGTCAATAATGCTGCGTGGTTGGATGCATTTGCTCGTGATTTCGCTAAGCGTTTCCTCAACCTCCTTTCATTCAACTTCCGTGACTTTACTGCTGTCAATGCACTTAGTATTATCGATGCTGCCAAGCAAGGACAGGATCAGGAGATCGAGGGTGGTCGTGACCTCAACAAGCAAACATTGGGCTTGTTCTTTACACCTTACGATTTGAAGCGTCTCGAGTCGTATGCCAACAACATGTTGGATTACCACGTCATTATTGATATGATTCCCACCATCGCCGAGCTTTACTTTAGAGGCGAGATGCCTAAAGAAATCAAACTCTCCGGTGTCCAAAGCGCTATCCTTCTGGGTGTCGGTCTCCAGCGTAAATCCATCGATGATCTTCAAAAGGAGTTGAATTTGGCCAGTAACCAAGTGTTGGCCTTGTTTGTCAAATTGATTAGAAAGATGTCACAGCATTTCGCCCAGGTTGAAACACAAGCTTACCAAGAGCCCGCCAAAAAGAAGGTGACCAGCGGTGAGCGTGATGCCAACGATGACGATGCATGGAAGCCCCTCAAAGAAAACCTTGATGATGATTTGGAAAAGGCAGGCGATGAAGTGATGGAAGGATTAAAGGAGAAGCAGCGCGAGTTGATTGATTCACTCGATTTAACCAAATACGCCATTGGCGGCAAGGACGAGGATTGGGCCTCTGCAGAGGACCGTGTCAAGGCCATGGCCTCCGGTAAAGCCAGCAGTTCCGTTATCAGTGTAAAGAATGAGAATTCTTCAAAGAAGAGAAAGTTGGAGAGTGCGAAATCCATGGCTGAAAAGGAGAAGAGTAGAAAGGAAGGCAAGGTCAAGATGTCGAAAAAGACAAAACGTTCATAAATGCATTTGTATAGAGATTTATTATTATTATTATAATTAAAAAAAATAAAAAACAGAGTTTATTATTATTGCATATTTGATAAACCAGACATGCGTGTCCATACATAATCCTGTGCAATGGAAGTCACTGACATTTGTAATATTTCCGTCATCTTATCCTCCACCCATTCATTCTCCTCGTAGGGAATATCCAACCAACTCAGGGGCAGGACCTGCGAGTATGTCTTGAATTTGAGATTGTTGGAGGGGTCCACCAAAAGAAGAATAAATGACACCTGGTGTGTCTCCTCATCCTTATCGTCGATGGGTATCATGGTCATTTTGACGGGCTGGATGGCCATGAACACAGGACAATGGATGACGGGGATGGCACCCGCATCGGGTGTGTATGTTGTCCCACTCTTTTGTTCGGGCTGATAATGTGTCTTTACCAAATGATCAATGTTGGCCTTGGCGAGCTTTGTACCGTCCACTAGTGAATCGCACATGTTGAGCTCGCGATAGGTTGGATCCTCAATCTTCTTTTCTTCAGGGTTGCGCACAACGACCTGACCTGATTCGGTGTTCTCCATCACCCGTGCAAATGCTCGATAGACCAGACCCTCCAAACCTGTGTATCCCACCATATCGTACGATAACCATACTTCTACCACCTCGTGTTCGGAGATGGGAGGTGCCACCGTTTCGATGATGGAGGTTGTTATATTCTTTAAATTATTGCCTACAAAAAAACATTAAATAAGGTCATTGTTTTACGCACAATCTTACCTAGCTTCTCAATGTTTTCCTTATTAACAAATCCTTGTAACATCTTTACACGATCCTCCAGCAGTTTACTGGCGGCTGAATCAGACACAACCGAGCGATTGATTTGATCGGTGGTGCTTTTGACAGCCGCACTTGCTTGATTCCAAAAGCTGTTGCCCCAAGACATCCAACCCTCGCCTTGCTTGCTTTCTTCAGGTGCTTTGGGTTCTGTTGTTGAAGGTGTTTCTTGCTGTTGATCCTGCTTCTTTCCCTCTTCTTCTTCTTCTTCTTTTACTGTTTTCTTTTCTTCCTTTTCCTCTTCTTCTGCAGGATATTTTGAAATCTCATCTAGAAAGCTCATAATGTCGTTTGGATCAGAGGTTGATGTTGTGTTCGCGTCATTGGTGCTTTGGCTGTCTGGTAAGTTTAAGGACTCTAGAAACTTTTCTGCTTCTGAGAGACTGTTTGAATTGTCTTTTGCTTTATCCGACATGATTGCTTTTGTTATATAAAATAGGGGAGTGAGAGAAAAAGAAGAAAAAATGGCTTGTAGTTTGTGCATCTGATGATTTATTTTGTGAATTGCACGTGCTGATTGGCTGATCATCTATTGGGAACTTCTTTCTCTCTTTTTTTTGGTACTGCGTTTGAACAATGGAATGGATATCCAAGATAATGACAATCAATTGTCGCCCAATTGAAATCCATCACCTTGGATGTTGTGAGGTACGATGCATTAGTGTCTTTACATAGCACACACTGATCCATGCATCAAATATGCGTGTATATTACACCATTTCTCCATGGTGATATATGCTTTTATGCAACATACAGATAGCACTCGATTGTTCTCTGTAAGTTGTAATGATATACACTAAATAGATGATCTCTATTAAAATGAATGAGCAAAGTGTACAATCAGCTTAATGTCCATTATGCACACGTGATAAAATACGTCATCAGTTGTATATGTCCAGTCAAATTCAGCCCCAGGGCGACTTACAAAAGAGATTAAAAAGTTTTTCTTGCTCTCTCCCCACTCTTATTACAATAATGGCTTCACGTCTGGTCAGACTTGCCCGTCCTTTGGCTGCAGGTAAAAGGAGTTGTATTTGTTTTATTTATTGCACTATTTTATTAAATAAAAACTAATAAAAAGCTAGCCAAGTTTATTCGCCCAACAGCAACCCGCGCCTTCACGACCTCTGCTGTCAAGTTACAAGGTTAGAATCACTGCCCATTGTAATGCTCTTACTTATAATGACGAAATAGAAAAGAACTTGAGTCAAGTCAGCGCCGATCCCGAATTCAAATCGGGTAACGATGAGCTTCATCAATATGGACAATACCTCACCTCGGTGTTGCCCAAATTCATTCAACAATACAGTGTTTACAAGGACGAATTGACCCTTTTCACTGCACCCTCGGGTCTTACCCCCGTCATGCACTTCTTGCGTGATCACACCAACGCCCAATTCAAGCTCGTCATGGATATCACCGGTGTTGATTTCCCTTCTCGCAAGAACAGATTCGAAGTTGTTTACAACATGTTGAGCATGAAGTACAATGCCCGTGTTCGTGTCAAGACTTACGCCAGCGAAACCTCGCCTGTTCCTTCGATTGTTCCTCTCTTCAGCGCCGCCAACTGGCAGGAACGTGAGACTTATGATATGTTTGGTATCTTTTTTACAGGCCATCCCGATCTTAGACGCATTTTGACAGATTACGGTTTCGAAGGCCATCCTTTGAGAAAGGATTTCCCTCTCACGGGATATGTTGAGGTCCGTTATGACGAAGAAAAGAAGCGTGTTGTTGCCGAGCCTGTTGAGTTGGCCCAGGCCTTTAGAAACTTTGAGGGTGCACTTTCACCTTGGGAACAGACAGGTAAAATATACATTTGAATGGAGGGGGAGAGTTGTTGACATGTCTTTAAATAGGTCTTGGTCGTGACGATACACCAAAGTTGAACGAAGAGAAGAAATAAACATAAAAATACATAAAATAGGGCATTTCTTATTTATACATTAAAAAAAAAGATGGATGAGGAATTACATGTTTAAAAATAACAAAGTGTGTTTGCCACGTGTTTTCAATATCTTTTTAAAACAACAGGAACAACTTTCACCCTTCTCTCCTTAAA
>VCJI01000735.1:0-10237 GCA_024139395.1 Backusella morwellensis | reverse complement strand
TTTTTTTTTTTTTTTTTATTTATTCTTGAAAGGATGACTGAAATAGTCAAAATATAACAAGAAAGTATCTTGTTTATTGCCAAAATAAAGTTATGTGGATATAATAGTAAGATCGCTAATAAATGAGATTTAACTTAAATATAAGTCACTGTTTATTGATACAGAAAGAAAAAGAGCCTGAAGTAGTTTGTTTAGTATTCATAATCTTCATAGTCGTCATAATCGTCGTAATCGTCGTAATCTCCATAATCTCCATAATCTCCATAATCTCCATAATATCCATAATCTCCATAATATCCATAATCGTCATAATCGTCACCATCTTCTTCATCCTCTTCATACCTATTTACTATTTCGGCAAGGGAATAGAATAATCTATTGACAGAGTTACATGTAAAATTCACCATCGTCGCGTCTGTTGAATGATAAGCGGGTGTACCATCAGGATATAGTGTTCCTTCAATGCCACAGTTATCGGTTTGCCATATCGCATTACACTGAGGCTTACCCTCATGTGTTGTATTGACTGAAAGTACAACTGGATTATGCTCTGGGTATCGGATGCGGATTCTGGCCGACGTTAAATGGTTATTGGGTAATGATATTGATAAATTGCAATCAATAAGAGCATTAAGATCCAATTCTTTTAGTTCCGGAAAATTTGTCCCCAGGATGGTCGCTGGTGATGCAATCTCTACGTCGCTGAGTATCAGATTTTGGATGGAAGTTGAATTCGATATTGATTCATTGAATTCCAAATCGAAACCTTGTATGGTTAAATGTGTTAGTGTTGCAGGACAATATTCAACAAGTTGACTAAAGTTGATTTTTGGTTTGTCTCTATCGCCGACCGCATGATAAGGGTTAACAAAGTCAATATACAAGGCTGTAAGTGCCTCCATATTTATCATCATATCCAATGGTGCAGGAATAATATAGTATAAATCAAGCTTCTGGATGTATTTCGATTGTTGGGATTGTGCGAGTTCTTCAAGAAACGAGATATGAGCGTCATTTTCGGAATATATTGTGAGTTCTTTTAGCTTCATCCCGTAATCATCAAACTTTCTGAAAGCATCCAGTCCATCATGGTAAGTACTGAATACGAACTTGTCCATTCGAGACCCGATATTTTGACACCAAGGAAAGATCGTCTCGTTGTAGACATCACTGACAGAATCCATAGAGTACTCCTTTAATGCGTGGTCATCACAAGTAGCCTTCTTAACAGAGGGGTATTTTTTGAGAATGTACTCGTAGAATTGAATGTGCGTGTTTAGACCTCTAGCCTCGCGAAGATGCAGATCTATTTCTGTTACTAAACTTGCAGGTATAATGTCACGAGGGATTTCACCAGACAGTATGGTTGTATTTCCAATTTGTAGATTTTTAATCGATGGTATATTATGGTGAATTATTTCCAAATCCATTAGTTTGACTTTAAAGTCATTCAGTATAAGAGTTTCCAAAACAGGCATGTTTTTTAGTTGAAGGAAGAAATCGTCGCTAGGTAGACTAGCTTTGTGTACGAAGGACAAATCAAGTGATTTGAGGTTACTACATAGATTCGACATTGCCAGTTGGCGCGTGAATTCGCATTGACCACACTCTTTAATCTTCTCCAGCTTTGTTGATGGATGCGTAAAATGGAATGACGTGTCCAATCTAGCTGCTCCAAAATGATTCGTCACTTCTATCTCTCTCAAGTTAGGAAACATGTTGCAAAGTACTCTTTTATCGTAATTATCAGCATAGAAATCATTTATCGTTAGATACTCTACTTGGGTTGCTCGGTGTGGTTGGCGTGTCATCATTTCTTTCAATTTTTTGATTCTCCAATTAATGGTATGAAATAGGCCTCTCTGGTCCAAGAAATCATGCCAACGACGGCAAACACGCATGCATTTTAGTTTGTTTGTCAAATCAAGTTTAATGAATACTTCGTACAAAAGTTCAGTGGGAATATGGTCCATTTTGCACATAGTAAAAGCAAAAGAGGCAATGGGTGGCTTCCAAAACGCGTAAAAAAAGTAAAAAAGTTAAAATTTAGTTATTTTAAAGTGCGGCCTTTATTTTTATCCAATAGTAATAGTTAAAAATATCGCTTTTTAATCCATCCATCCATCCTTAATCCAGTGTTTATCATTGATTTCCAAGAGAAAGGTGGTTGCGATAGAGCTGATTCATCAATACCTTTGGACTTTTTGGTTAATTCAAAAGAACACTTTTTCAACTGAAGGACATATGAACTTCAATGCAAACGACTTTTTAGGATCCTTTTCCACTGCAGAGTTGGTTCCACGGTCAAACATATACAATTCACCTTCAATATCGCTATCTGGGGTCCGCTTTATTATATGACAGTGAACGCCATTCTCGTATTTCGACTCGCTCGAATAGTCATTGCGTTCGTCATCTTCATCGTACGTTGCTGTAATATAGGCTTCCTTCAAGTCGTGGTTTAACAGCGATATTGTCACATTGCTATTTATATCACCGGCGAGTGTCAATGTTGATAGTTGGGGAAAACTTGTTTCAATGATAGTTGCCAGCAGCGGTGTAAACTCCATAAAGGTTATTGTCAGATCTTTGACGGATGTTATGTTGGACGTTGGTCCATCGTATGTCAAGTTGAGGTTGTCCACCATTAGAGTGTTGAGCGTTGGTGGGCAAGCATCAATAAGCTGGGTGAGATTGATATCTTTTCTCATTACGCCCAGATCGAAGTCCAAAATAAAATTACATGAGATGTCCAATGTTTCAAGTGCCTCCATGTTTCTCGTCATATTAATGGGTTCAGGAACAGTGTCGTACAGAGTGAGTTTTCGAATGCATTTGGATTGTTTTGACTTAGCGAGTTCTTCCATGAACGGAACGTCATCGAACTGCCATGTCATTCTTATTTTGAGTTCCTTTAGCTTCATTCCATAATCGTCAAACTTTCTGAACGCATCCAACCCAGGACAATACTCACCGAACGAAAAAGTGTCAACGTGAGGCCCGATATTTCGATAAAGTGACAAGATTCCCTCGTTATAAACATCAGGTATGGTTCCCAGGCCTTCTTGATTGGTTTCCATGTCATCTTCGATAATAGGGTTCTTCGCACAAGGGTATTTTTTGCCAATGTACTTGTATAATTGAATATGCGTGTGTTGATCTTCAGGTTGGCCCATTTGCACTTCCAGTTCTGTCACTAAACTTGCAGGTGCAACATCTTGAGGGATTTCACCAGACACCAGATGTGCAAATTTGAGATGCATTGTTTTAATAGAAGGCAAATTACTGTGCAGTACTTCCAAGCTCATCAGCTTGAATGTTAATTGCATCAATCGAAGCTCCTCTAAAACTGGCATGTTCTTCAACTGAGATGTCACTCATGTCAACTCGAACATCGAAAATTTTGAAATCGAGTTCAAGTGATTTCAGATTACAGCCCAAATTCGACATGGCTAATTGCGATGCGAATTCACATCCACCAGCTTCTACCAGCTTGTTCAACTTGCAAGTTGTGTGCAAATACTGAAAGGATTCATTCGTGTGAGTTTGTGACTTTCCACGTGGATATATATCGTAGTTGAATTCTCGCAAGTTGGGGAACATGTTGCAAAGCTCTCTTTTATCAAAAGTAGGCTCGAGGCGTTCATGTAGCGTTAGATACTCCACTTGGGTTGCTCGATGTGGGAAACGCTCTAGCATATCTTTGAGTTTACCAAATCGGGTGTTTCTTACAGAAATATTACAGAGAAGAGTAAACCTGTCCAGCGTATTGTACCAGAACCGACAAACAAGCATACATGTTAGTTTGTCTTTTAAATCAAGCCTAGCAAATATTTCTTGCAGAACTTCAACAGGAGTATGATCCATTTTAAAATACAATAAAGAGAAAAAAGAGAGGCAATCAAATCGGAATTTCGTCACAAGAAAGAAAAAATATGCGTCAGCATTTCAAAGTCAGAGTGCGTCGATCACTTTTTGTGTCAATAGCAGAGACAGCTTATTTCTTTTCTTCTTTTTGGACAATAGAATAAGGTAATTTTTCGGTAGAGCCACAGGTAGATTCCACCATTTGATTTCCTGTTAATACAGAAGTGGATTCATTGTTTCCATACAATTGTCCTCCAGTGCCATGATCACTGTTCGCCCATATGACGTTACCAAAAGGCTAACCCTCGTTCAGTACCTTGACTGAAAGTTCACACTCTTCATCTTTTTGCATATTTGATCTTAATAGCAGCCTTCTTCAAATGATTACTAGGAAAATATACCGTTAAATAACTCGTAACCATAGTTTCAAGATCGAACATAGAGTAAATCGATCCAGCGTGTCATACCAGAACCGACAAACAAACATGCATTTTAGTTTGTCTTCCAAGTCAAGTTTGATAAGTATTTCATGTAGAACTTCAACGGGAATATGATCCATTTTGAAAATAAAAAATAAAAAAAGACGAAAAGAGGCAATAGAAATGTTTACTTTTTGATTTATTAAATTTTTATGTGCCACGGAGCTGACGGGAATCGAATTGACGCGTTAAAAAGTTTCAAAGAGTTTAATTCATTCCCAACCATCAACATGAAGAGATAATTCATCCAAAGAAGCACAACTAAGACTTAAGACAGGAATAACATCAAGATCCTCTCTAGAAATACAAGTGATATCATTACTGTTGCACGGTCGTCCTTCTTGGTCGTAATAGTCGACTTTGTTATCATCGGCCGTCGAGACAACATATCCAATTCCATAGAGTACCGCATACCAATAGTCGACTCTAATGTCCACAAACTTCAAGTTGTGTTTTGGAAATGAAATTTTAATGGCATCTTGTAGGTTGCCATCAAGTATTAAATGTACTAGTTGTGGAAAGTTCGTCTCAATGATTTTTGCTAACGGTGGTTCCAAAAATACAGAAGAGAGATCCAGGCATTTGATAGATGTTTGATTTGATGTTGACTCATCGAACGTCAAGTAGTGACCTGATAATCTTAAAGTCGTGAGTGCAGCCGGACAAACTTCAACAAGTTGACTAAAATCAATGAATTGTACGACTTCATCGTAGACATCATCATTACGGTAGCGTGTGCTGATTTCCAAGTGTGTTAGTATTTCCATGTTATTCATCCAATGCATGGGCTTAGGAATAATATCGGTCAAAGTGAGTTTTGTAATAGACTTGGATTGTTGGGATTGAGTGAGATAACTAAGAGATAAAACAGTATCGTCTTCTACATCTTCGCGGAATGCTCCTATTGTGAGTTCCTTTAGCTTCATTCCAAAAGCATCGAACTTATTGGAAGCATTCAATTCATCATAGTAATTATCGAATGAAAATGTGTCTATATGCGATCCGATCCTTTGATAAATAGGAAATATGCCCTCCTTAAAGACATCCCTAACATAAGTCATTTGTTGCTGTAATATTTCATGATCATTGAAAATGGGATTATTGACAGAAGAGTATTTGTTGTAAACGTACTTGTAGAGTTGGATGTGTGTGTTGAGTTCATCCACTACATAAATGATCATGTGTAGTTTTGTAATTAAAGTTGCAGGTAAGACGTCATGAGGCACTTGGCCAGAGATTACATACACTTTTAGGTCTAGGCTCTTGAGTGCTGGTAAATTATGATGCAATTTATCCAAATCCATTAATGTGGCTGTAGAGCGAATTAATCCAAGATGCCCCAGAACGGGCATATTCTTCAGTTCAGTGATGCTGACAGAATAATATGTGCGTGTGAGATTGAGTTCAAGTGATTTGACATTGTTGCATAATTTCGATATGACTAATTGACGTGTCAACTCGCATTTGCCATACTCTTCAATCCTCTCCAATTTTATTGTCGAATTTATAAAATGGAATGGTTTACTAGTGTCAATTTCAGACATTCCGTAAAAAGATTTCTTTAATATGAGCTCTCGTAGATTGGGAAACATATTGACGAGCTCTCTTTTATCGAAATTAGGCTCTAGATTATTCTGAAACGTCAAGTACTCTGTCTGAGCAGCTCGATAAGGCAAAATTTCCATCACGTCTTTGAGTTTATGGTATTGTCGAGTTGTTATATTAAGATCATAAAGCAAACTGCAGCTATCCAAGGTAGTGTACCAGCTTCGGCAAACAGATAAACACTTTAGCCTGTCCTTTAGGTCAAGTTTAATAAAGATTTCGTGCCAAAGTTCAGCGGGAACACGATCCATGTAATATGATGAAGAAGATAAAAAACAATAGAGGGAAGAAAAGATGATCAAATCCAAATTACAACAAACAAAATAAAAATGCACGCTAAAGTTAATTTCAGATTCAGAAAGCGTTTGCTTATTTACATTGATAAAAATAATTAGACTTTGTAACATCACGATTGGCATCAACATAAACACAGTGAAGGAGGTTTTAATAAAATGAAATGAAATAGATAGAAGCCATGTTCTCTGTTTTTCTCTTTTGCTATCCACTCCCATTTAATAAATAATAGATATGTATACAAGTAAAAAGAAAATGCTCATCATTATCAAGTACAAATATGATCTAATTTGGATTATGCACTTGGAATAAGACAATGATTATTGGTGAGAGAAGAAAAAGGGTGGGTTAATCACTATCATCAAAATCAGCAGAGTTGGATGTAAAAACAGGATATGCTTCATTTCATAAGCTGATACTCTGGGAAATGAAGAGGATATAAAGAAACGTTTATAGAAAGATAAAACGTGTTCTTCACTCTCCTCTTTTATTATTCACCTTTACTCAATAGATTATAAGTGTGATTGTAAGTAAAAGGCATTGCCCATCATTTCTAAATAACCATCAATCCGGATATCTCCATGTTTATTGATAAAAGTATTTTTAAAAAAATTCCCAACGATTATCGTCATCTAATTCTTTAAGAGAATAAACAAAGGTTCCAATGGAAGCACAGGAAACACTCAACATGTGGGCACACTCATCGCTGCACGGTAACTGAATGAATTCACCATTCATATTCATTCTTCCACCCAATCTTTCACTATAAACTGGCCAGAACGCATGCGTTAGAGGCTTGCCATTATTTTTCGTCGTGATCGAGAGTCCAGTCTCCTCGCCTTTCTCATGGTCCATTTTAAGAGTGAGCTCCTTCAAGTGGTTCTTGGGTAACGATATTGTCAAATCCTCGTCCATTACTTGGCCTTCAAGCTCCAATTTTGTCAGTTTAGGAAAACATATTGTTACCGTGTTTGCTAAATCCTCTGTAATAGCGGTATGTGTAAGAACCAGTTCCTGGACGGATGATTTCTGTGTTGCTGGCTCATTGAATGTCAAGTCCATGTAGTTAATGCCTATGCTTTTAAGAGTGGCGGGGCAAGCGTTGAGCAATTGATTAAAATCAATTTCGCCTACGTTTCTAAAGTTGACTCTGTCATAGGAGGCGCGAAAATCGAGGTAGAAGGATTCCAGTGCTGTCATACTACTTAGCCTATCGATGGGCTCGGGAATAAAGTTAAAAAATTCAACCTCCTGAATATACTTGGATTGCTGTGATTGAGCGATTTCTTCAAGAAGTTGCATGTCGTGGGTATGGCGTGATCCAATGTTGAGTTTTTTGAGCTTCATTCGGAAACCATCAAACTTTCTGAAAGCGTCCAATCCTTCGCAATAATCACAGATATAAAAATCGTCCGTTTGAGGATCAACTCTTTCAAAAAGCGGCAGGATCGCTTGGTTGTAAACATCCCTAATATAATTTGACCCTTTCTTTGTTACTATACCATCACCGAATTCAGTAAACTTGGTGACAGACGTGTACTTGTTGTAAATGTACTTGTAGAATTGGATGTGTGAGTTGCGATCATCAGCGCCGGTAAGCGTCAGTTTCATTCCTGTTACCAAACTTGCAGGCACAACATCTTGAGGTATCTCGCCAGTGATGGTGGATATGTGGCCGAGGTGTAGAGTTTTAATTGAAGGCAAATTACGGTGCAGTATTTCCAAATCCATTAGCTTGACTTTAAATTCAAGTAGTGTAAGGGTCTCCAAAACGGGCATGTTTTTTAGCTGAGCGACGATATGGCTGCTCACAGAAGTAGCCACTGGCATAAATTCTAGATTCAGTGATTTGAGGTTCTGACACATGTTGGAAATGCCCAATTGACGGGCCATTTCGCATTCACCAGTGTCTTTAATCCTCTTCAACTTTGATGACGAATTCATAAAATGGAACGGCATGCCCATGTCGATTGCTGTTGTATATCTGTCGCGCCTCCATCCTGCCAATTCAAATACTTTCAAGTTGGGAAACAAGTTGCAAAGCACTCGTTTATCGAATTCAAGCTTTGAATCTGGATTTAGCGTCAAATATTCGACTTGGGCTCCACGATATGAGTGACGGTCTATCATTGCTTTAAATTTAGGATATTCGCTAGTGTTTATAAAAACGGTATGAAGCAAGGTGCGCTTGTCAAGTATATCGCGCCAGAATCGACAAACAAGCATGCATTTTATCTTTTCTTTTAAATGAAGGTTAATAAAGATTTCATGTAAAACTTCGATAGGAAGATGGTCCATTTTGGGTGGAAAAAATAAAGAGCAAAAACAATCAAGGAATCAAATAAAATCACAATATACGCGTTGATATTTCGCTGTCAGGAGGAATGAGGCTTAGCAATTAACATTACTATATTTGTCAATGACAAGACAGTTTGTTTATTTCATAATTTAAAAACAAATAGTTGTGTCACTCAACAACAATAAATAATTCAGATAGTCTCGGAAAACTCGTCCCTGTGATTGCTGTTGACAATGACATCTCGGCGTTTTCGAGTTTTAAATATTGGATGGAGTTAACATTTGATGTCGGTTTACTTAATGTTATATTGCCTTTTTGTATGATTAAACACGTAAGGGTCGGTGGACAAGCATCGATAAGTTGGCTAAAGTTGATTGTATTTGTTGTTGTTGTTGTACAGGTTAATTCTAAAGCTCTAAGTACCTCGAAATTACTCAGCAAGTCCAAAGGTGCAGAAACAATATTTGTCAACATGAGTTTTTCGATATGTTTAGATTGTTGTGAATGAGCGAGTTCACCAAGGGAGAAAACAGTACCATCATCTGTTGTTTCTACTTTGAGTTCTTTTAACTCCATTCCAAAATCATCAAAGTTCCTGAAAGTATCTAGTCCTTGGCAATATTTACTGAAATAAAAAGTGTCTGTTTAAATCCCTTCATAAAGCGGAAGGATTCCTTCGTTGTAGAGCACCGTAGCATACTTCATTTCAGAATCAGTTATTATGTTGTCGTCATAAATAAGGTTATTGACAGAAGGGTACCTGTTGCCCATGTACTGGTAGAATTGGATATGAGTGTTTTTATCATCAACTTCCATAAGATCCAGTTCTATTTCTGTTAGTAAACTTGCAGTTATAATATCTTGAGGGAAATGACCAGAGAGAATGTGTAGTTGGTTGAGGCGTAAAGTTTTAATCGATGGTAAATTATGATGCATTATTTCCAAGACCATTAGCTCGACTTTAAAGTCATTCAGTATAAGAGTTTCCAACATTGGCATGTTTTTTAGCTGTGATAAGATAGGACTGCTTGATTCACTTCGATGGGTAAAACTTAGCTCAAGTATTTTGAGGTTACTGCACATTTTTGACATTGCAAGTAAGTTTTTGGTTCATCTGTGGATATATATACGGGTAATTTAGTTACTCGCAAGTTGGGAAACATGTTGCAAAATATTCTTTTATCGAAATTAAAACTAAAAGGACCAGTTAGCGTAAGGTATTCCACCTGGGCTCCATGATATGATTGGCGTTCTATCATTTCTTTCAATTTAGGATATTGTCTAGCGCATACATAAACAGTATGTAGCAAGCTGTGTTTGTCAATTGTATCGCGCCAGAATCGACAAACAAGCATGCAGTTTAGTTTGTCTTCCAAGCCAAGTTTAATAAAGACTTTGTGTAAGACTTCAACATAAAGATGATCCATTTGATGGTAGAAAGATGATAAAAAAAAAGAAAAAGATAAGTAATCAAACCTAAACTAGTTGATGATGTCTTGTTAATAATGTTAAACATCGCTTGCATCTAAATATAACTTGAAGTTTTCCTATTTACAAGGTTTATTATTTGCTAATAAGCATCTTTAAAGTACATAACATGTTGGTATACACTCTATTTTTGATATACATAATAGACCCAGTTTTTTGAACTTGTTCTTCACCCACACTCAAAAAAAAAAAAAAAAAAAATTTA
>VCJI01000732.1:0-10582 GCA_024139395.1 Backusella morwellensis | reverse complement strand
AAAAAAAAAAAAAAAAAAAAAAAAAAAAAAAAAAAAAAAAAAAAAAAAAAACAGAAAAAGGAAATGTTCGTTATTAGAAAAAAAAAAAAGAGATATCTATTTACTTTTAAGTATTATACATCAAATAGATTGTTGATCTGGTTCAATCATACAATATAGAATGGCACATGCACATGTGCATGTGGAGATCTTTATCTAATTCGATTTGCTTTTCCTTTATTGCGATTTGTGTGTAATAAGCCTTGTTGAGTAGATAATGTTATACCATTTTTAGTAAATGTTTTACATCACGTTACTGCTAGCTCTATTAATAGATACTAGAAAGTTCTTATATGATTTCTTCATCACGAAAGTTTAAATATATGATAATCCCTGAGTTTTTCAGTTATGCACTATGAGGTTTACGTAATTTATATTTTCACATGTAAACAATGAAAAAAACCTTCACTGTTTATTTTAATAACAACATCAGAAATAATTAGAGTAGGAGAAGTATGCTATAACAGCGATGAGTCAACGATTTATATATTAAAGCATAGATGTAAATGTCGGGTAAAAGAAAAACTAGTCTTTCCCCAAAACTCCGATTCTACTTTGATGCTCAAATACATGATCCCTAAAAAAGCAGCACACTTCCAATCTCTCTTTCTTTCTTTCTCTCTTTCCTTACTTGTTCCATTCCGCAATTATATTTTATACCAAAACTATATTATACTATTTATTATTTTAATCATTTCAAAAAATGTCTGAGAAACATGTTCAAGAAGCTAGCCAGGATAACTGCGCCGATACCAAAAAGAAATCTTTAAAACCTCATGTACCTACGGCTTGCGTATGTATTGCTGAGAACGATCTCTTTAATAATGCATTCATTGATTTTCTAAAAATAAATCCTCTGTTTTTTATACTGCATTACAAATATACCAATGTAATAGATTAATTGTAAAAAAGCGCATTTAGCTTGTGATTGTAAGTGTTTTTTTTTTTTTATCTTCTTGGTTTTGATACAAGAATCAGTCGATTTATTTTAATTTTTAATTTTATATACATATAGTATCTAGACCATGCCAGCGTTGTGTTCACACTGACAAAGTCGACACCTGTCACGATATACAGCACAAGAAACGAGGAAGACCAAAGTTACAAGGTCAAGGAGCCGCCAAGAAACCCAAAATACAATATGTAAAAGGGCCTATTCAGTATACACCTGAATTGGTTCACTGTTCATTTTTAACCACTCAGTCCGGAGATAGCTCCAAACCAATGCCTTTGAAGGAAAATCAAATAATGTCTGTAAGTAAAAAGATCGGAAATATGTCCAAATACAAATATAGGCTAAACTCCCCCACCTTTTTTTAGATTGTTCTTTCTATGGATCTACGTTGCTCAAGAGTATCCGATGAATCCCTGGAATTTTTTGGATTTTACCCGCAAGAATTTTCCCACAGGTCACTTTATGATTTTTTACCACCAGACCAAACTGACAAAGTGTCAAAGATTCATCAACAGCTACTGGATAATGCAATACATCAGTACAAGACAGCTTTGCCCGTTACCCCTCGTTCCTTCTCGGATAAATTTTTTTCGGCCAGTCCATCTGAACTCTTAAGGATTGCAAATGGCTCCCAGACTCTTAAGAATAAACTGAGGTTCTCTGGTAAGGGCCATATTGTCGAGGCGGAGGCACGGTTTTATCTGGGTGGAGGCCTTGGAGCCGACCTATTTGAATCGGATAGCCTTGAACAGTTGTATATTGTTTGTATTTTATCAGAAAGCCAATTTTACGGAAAAGAACAGCCTAGCCTTGCATTCGATCCAACCTTAGATCCTATTATGTTACAACCTTCATCAATTCATCCTTCTGTACTCTTAACTACATCTTTATCATCTTCATTATTACCAATAGCATCTCCATCGTTAAATACGAATGAAAGCATATATTCACTAGTAAGTTTCCTTTTTTTTCAACTATAGTCGAATAGACCACCTATTCAAATATTAGTTTTTTACAATTACTTATTAATCTTTTGCTTTTACTTTCCTTATCCCTTGCTACATGTATAGATTGAAAAAAATAGCATGAGTAGTAATAACTCGTTTATAGACGATCCACTCCATATAGAGTCCCCACTATCCCTTATGTCCGAAGAAGACGATGATCACCATCATAGCAGTAGCAGTAGCAGTAGCAGTAATGGGTCAACACCGTACAATACGGGTGAAATCAATTCCATAATGTCGGAACTTCTGCATCTACCCAACGACAGCCAAATTGATCAGGTGAACAATAACCTTAACGATCTGTATCACCTGAAAAGTTCAACTCAAAGTGCTTTACTGGACTTTCAACCGACCATTGTTTTGCATAACTTGGATGAGTTAAGTGGTTTGAGTTCAAAATAGCAATAGTAATAATAATAACAAGCCCGCATATGATATATAGAAAATAAATAAACTACGCAATATGAATTATGATTACATATATATATATATATATATTTCAACTGATTTGTTTATATGGTAAATAAGAAAGCTATGCTTTTAAAACCTTAACTATGATTAAAGCTGATAACTGTACCTTGTTTACGAGATAAAAAAAAACTTATTTTTGGAATTAAGACATGATATTTCTGTCGAAAACGAACCCTATTGACCCACTTTCTGGGAATAATAAGAACGTATTATTTGTAAATTTCTATCTGCGACTTTTGTGTAATTTTTACAAAAGCTACAAGTGGTTTATTTTGTAAATTAAGATTAGAAATGAACTTCGTTTTTAAAGTTTGTTTTATTATCAAACCCTATGTGAAAAAACAGGCTGTAATAGAACGTCAGCCCTTCCCGAATACTTGGATAAAAAGGTGGACTCAGTAAATATCAAGGGAAAATGGTCGCTTTTTTTTTTCACTTCGACTGTGATTACCAGAACTTTCTCGTACAGTCAGCTCGCATTATATGCATACAAATGTTATCCCATTATCCATTACTGAAAGCAATATTGAGTAGTAGTAAGTCGATAAATAGCTCTGATCAGATCGGACTCGCTATATCAACTTTTATGTAAAAAATTAAGTTCATAAACGATATTTACTACCAGTAACATCAGGAGTCAAAACGTCGTATTATATATACATCATAAAGTACAACTTAGTTATACTCATCAACTCTTTCTTTAACAAAAAATGATATATAAACATGATATCACCCTCTTATTCAATGACTTATATTTCGGCATTGGTTGAAGAAGGTGACATTTTGGCAAGGTTTCTTAACTCATTTCTATAAAAGCAAAAAACATCAACTTGGTATTAAAACTACATTTTTTGTTTTCGCCTTGTTTTGGCGTAATCTTGACCATACAGGTTATAAGATAGGGCGAAGCTGTACCACAACAGTTCCCAAAACCGAAAGAAGTTAAGTAGCCAGAGTACACAAGCACAAGATCTGATTCATCTCTTGGAACGCTAAGATTACAAAAGTAATACAAAATATAATTCTAAGCATTCCAAAATTGGAAAGGCCAACCTCACAAAAGTCAAAAATTAAATTCTACTGTATACTCGAATGATATTGTCTCGAGTAAAAACAATCTCAAAAGAAGTACATTATTATTGAGTGCATAGTAGTATATTATTTTATAAACGCGACTACCCGGTCCAAAAAGAACGAAAAAGAACAGGAGCTTAAACTTATAAAAAATATGGAGGGAAGGTAAAAGTAAATTAATGTGAGACAGGAGAGAGTTTAAAAAATATGATGAAAACTTAAATAAAACACATAAGCCCTTATTTATTTATATAAAGTTATACTAACCGTCATACGAACACTCCATCTTTTATATGTATATAAGAAATGAAGAATATAAGAGCATTTACATGCAATAGTGGCTTATTACGAACACGTTTTTAAAATAATCTCCCAAAAAGTGCCATTTTAGCTTTGTGTACACTTGCATGATGAGCGATTCGCATGATGGAATGGCGCAATTGACTTGCTTTACCCAATAGAATGAAACCTTTTAATATGAACACAATTGCACCATCATCTTTCAAAAAAAGAGGTGGAGTCCACGTGACTTAATTTAAAACAACATGAATATAAAAAGATTTTTAAAGCAAGCTTCATGTAATGTTTTTTGTTTTCTCTTCTCTTGTTATAAAACATATTAAACAATAAACATGTCTCTCAGACTCGGTTCCACTGCTCCTGGTAAGTTTCGAATCATTGCTTCTTTTTTTTTCATCGTAAAAGAAATCAGCCTTTTGATATCATTTTAAATTTGTGTTATGCACGCACAGACTTCAAGGCCCAAACTACTAAGGGTGATATCCAATTCCACGACTTCATCGGTGACAAGTGGACCATCCTCTTCTCTCACCCCGCTGACTTTAGTAAGTTTTAGTTTTAATAAAGACATGATTATGTGAAATTTACTCGAATCATAGCCCCTGTCTGCACCACTGAGCTCGGTCTCGTCGCTGCTCTCCAGGACGAGTTTGATGCCCGTAACGTTAACGTTATCGGTCTTTCTGCTAACGAACTCAGCTCCCACGAGAAGTGGATTGCTGACATCAACGAAATCAACGACGTTCAGCTCAACTTCCCTATCATCGCTGATGAAGACCGTAAGGTATCTGTCCTCTATGACATGTTGGATCAACAAGTAAGTATATTTTTTAATATAAAAAAAGGAAAGGAAGAGGTTACGCGTTTTTTGTTTGTTTATATCATTAAACTATTTTTATTTTAGGATGCTACCAATGTTGATGCCAAGGGTGTTCCATTCACTGTCCGTTCCGTCTTTATCATCGACCCCAAGAAGACCATCCGTTTGATCCTCTCTTACCCTGCCTCCACCGGTCGCAACTTTGACGAAATCTTGCGTGTCATTGATTCTCTCCAGTTGGGTGACAAGCACAGAATCACCACTCCTGGTAACTGGAAGAAGGGTGATGACGTTATTGTCCACCCCTCTGTCTCTACAGAGGAGGCTCAAAAGATCTTCCCCAAGGGTGTTAAGGTCATCAAGCCTTACTTGAGAATGACCCCCTCTCCTTTCTAAAGAAATACTTTTTTAAAAAATATTACTACAACCTTGCATGTAATTGTACAAAATCTTTTATCAACCTGGGTTTTGAAACTCTTAGCTTAAATAAATATAACCAGTGTTTTTTACCTTATGTACTTGAAATAATGATTTGCGAGTTGATGCTATTTCTTCATTTAAGGCTTTTTTTTAATAATACAGTAATGGGTACACTACAATTACAATTAAACTTTGTTTTTCACCAAGCCAGCTGAGTTTATATTTTAACATTGAAACGTGAGAATTTTATACTATGAATTTCGAGGAAATCAAAAAAAAAGGGGAAATGAAATGTGAGTAGTATCTTATTGATAAAGTAACAAAAGCCTGTTAAAAAACGACTATTTACAATTACAGTCTTAATAGTGACTCAATTTAATATGTTTTACTAGTAATCTCTAGCCCTTCAAATAGCTAAAAACAGTGATATCAGTTATATTACAACAAGAGGAGCTAGGGTCAGATTGCATTACTTTGAGAAATAGGAATAGCTGTAGTGATGAGTTGTCTAGCAAAACACGGGTATCTGAAATGCACAAATGAAATTAAGGTGTGTTACCTTCATTTACCTGCGCAAACTTTTTTAAGTCCGCCTGAAGATGAGCAATCCTATATTACTTCGCAGCTCCATCTCATTCGTTTCTGAAGTGAAATAAAGGATCTTTTAACAGTCCTCAAAATAGAATCTCTCAGCATGAAAAGTGAAAGTATATTACATGAGATGTATTTCTCAAGTGAATGTGATACAATCTTAATAATCTTTTAAGTAAAAGGGAATGGAAGAGAGTGTGTAGGTACTTTTAACGAAGAATATCCGGGCTAATTTAAAGGATGACATATCTGCATAGACTTTTTATTGCCAATATTTATTCATCTCATTTATTTTGAAAGTAAAAAGACGATTGATTCATAAGGGATGTATTCTTTCTATTTGTACATTTTCACTACAATTGGTCAAGTTATCTTCAATGAATTTAATTGTATGAGCCTAACTTTATCAATTCAAAAGATTTATTCAACGTCTTGATCTTAATTGACAAGCGAAACAATCCAAAATCAGCATATGTTTATGATGGTCCTGATTGAATCGTCTGAATTCATCTCTTCTCATTAATTAATCGCAACACAATGCACTAAGATATATTCCTAGAGGTAAGACATAATTATTTAATTTTTAAACGATACATTTTAATTATATATTATTCGTTTTATATATTCTATAAAGTGGCTAATGTAATTAACAAAGGTCGTAATACGATATAAAATAATAATGAATAAAAGCACCATGAACCCCATATCTAATGTATAAAATACCTCTGACTCATTGCTAAAAGATAAAAGCTGATGTCTAATTATTGCAAAAAAAAAAAAACTTGATGGGATACTGTTCTTATGAAATCATAGATGTTTTCATCTCAAGACAGAAGAATATGACCATCTTCTTTGTGTATCGGTATTGAATATTCCTATTTTAAAAAGATTAGATTTCTTTATTTTTTGCATTACTTTCATCTCTCTTGTATCGAGTCAGACTAGGAAAGTGATTTCAAATTTGAGTAAATATCAGAGTTTTTTTCTATTAGTTTTTTTATGTTTATTTATCACAATAGATCTTCATTTACACGACAACCCGATACTCGCCATTTCATAGAATTAATTTTTATTCAAGATAAAAATAGAATGTACTTGTTTCAAATACCTTGGCTTTAATCAAAATATTATTGCTTAGGAGTAATTTACAGGTTATTAGCCTGCGTTCTGTAGCTCTTTTCTCACAATAACAAAGGTGCTTGCTTTATAAAGTAAAAATAGTCTTTCATTTGGAACGTGATCACTTTTTAATTCATAAAAAAAAGTTGCATGTCATATTTTTGTATTTTTGTTTTATTTTTCAAGACAGCATTTATGATATGGCATGGTTGTTGTAAAACTGAATTCGTGTTTAAAGGCATATCATATTTATTTCAGACATTTGAAAACATTTCAACTCGGTTATTATATCTTTAGTTGCAAATTGGGCAATTCATATTAGCAAAATCATTCAAAATTTAAATATTTAGAGTCTTTATAAAGCTAAGGATGACCAGAAATTCTAATAAGATTTACCCTTTTATTGACTCTTCTCAAATTTCAAATTGCTAAAACTCATAATAAATAATAAAAAGCTTGCATCAAACACAAATCAACGTGCCGGGAAAAATACTGAAAGCCACCAACTAAGATCATGTTCAAGTAAGAAAAGATAACTCTTCACCG
Organism: Backusella morwellensis; assembly: GCA_024139395.1. Classification (NCBI taxonomy): domain Eukaryota; kingdom Fungi; phylum Mucoromycota; class Mucoromycetes; order Mucorales; family Backusellaceae; genus Backusella; species Backusella morwellensis. The sequence goes on along the minus strand of VCJI01000732.1, from coordinate 3,240 downwards.
GAAGTAGTGTATGGTAAAGATATGTCGATAATATTTAATCTGGAAAGGACATCAAGGAAACAGAAGCTTAGATAACAACCCTGGGATGCCGGATACCAAAGAGACAGTCATGTAAATTATACTATTACCCACCTTGATACCATGTTCGCTTTCTACAATATAAAATCTGCTCTAATCAGGTTTTATTACTACCAAAGCTGTCATTGAGCAAGCAACGACCTGGTGAATATGCTACATGACGGCGGTAAAAAGTATAATAGAGTAATAAAAGAGATTATTGAGGAACGAATTGATGAACATTAGACAAAGAAAGACGAAGGAACACATACGATTGAAGACAAAAAGAAGAGATTGAATACAAGAAAAGTAGAGTGACAAAACGAATATCAAAAAGGAAGAGAGAAGGAGGAAAACGAAATGCTTGCTTTTTTATTTATTTCTGCAATGACTAACTTTTTTACAGTGTACTAACGCCGCGAGAGCTTGTTTCCGCTTTCCATTTACCCTATTCAGTGCTATGAATCTATCGTATTTGTAGATAAAAAGAGGCACAAAAACACCAACAAAATGAAAGGGCTCGTGTTGGGAGTTACTGGACTCATACGAAATAAGCTAATACAACGCAACCATCAGTATATGAATGTCTCGGTAGACATCAATGAGTACTTGGTATCTCAAGTATAGTGGCTTTTCTTGTCTAAAAAAAAACGTTTATCATATGCTTTTGATAGGTATATAGTAATTACCAGACTCACATCCTAGCTCTTTTAGCCCCGAATCCCAAGCAGGTCTCTACAACCAAACTATCCTAGAATGCAAAACTTGCGGCACAGTCTGGAATATAGGAGATAACGCAAGCACCAATACGCTTGATATCACCAATGCCATACGGAGCAAGCTTGACCGACCAGCTGTATTCAAGCAACAAGATTCACCTCAGCAAACGGGGGTTTCGAAATACTAAGAGAACTTCAGCAAGTTCTACGTACACTCCATTCAACTCGATTTTAATGCTAATAGTTTTTATTTACTGGTTTATTTTAAAAAATAGATAAATGAAATTTTCATGACTTAATGGACTCAATAAAACGAAGCTCTATTTTATATATTTGTAGATCTTTACAGAAAAATAATAGTGAACCAAGTTATTTCGTTTAGAGGAAAAACCTCAAGATACCAGTCTATGTTAGGAGTATATAATAGAAAGTACCAATTGAAACTTTGTTGTAATAGAAATCCATTGAGACATTTAACTAATTTTTTTAGGAACCATTGTTAGCTTGAGGAAAAGCATTTCATTTTCCAGAAAAGGATATATAGGGAGTTGACCTTATGTAAATGAGAATTTTCCTCCTTAAGTTCAAACAAGCGCCTGTTCTACATTATCATTTTATGGTCAGAATCCGCACCGTTATTTGTTTTAGAGTGCTATGTTTCTTCAATATTTGGTGTGTATTGGATGCACCATTCATTGACTATTGTCTTTCGCCATGATCTCGGCTTTTCACAGTTTTGCTTTTTGGTAATATCACTTGAAGTCCATATCAGTTTCAGTATATTCGAAAAACCAACCCTTTATTTAGAAATAAAAATAGTAGACTTACACTCTTTACTAGTTCTGTGTATTCTAACTGTACTTGATTCTTCTACTATTAGAGGATAAGTATTATTTTTATTGCGTTATTCAAATGATATCAAACTGGTAGATAAATACATATAGTAATGTTTTTATATAATTTACTGAATTAGTATTCTATTAACTCAATGATAGAACATACGAGGGATATAGGGCACTTTTATTTTTTTATTAGTAAAAATAATTGTTGATATACCAACCAGAAAGGGCTAATATATCACAGCAAAAAAAAGGGGAGATAATTGGGCCACACTCTCCGCTTAAAGACTTTTTATTAATCAACAATTTCATTTGGGATCATTTGTACTTGTAGATACATACGCGGCTATGAAGAGCAAAGTCGATTGTGCTTAATCATACTTGTGGATATTTTAAAGTTAAAATGTTTTTTTAAGGACTTTAAATATCATATAAAATAACATAACGATCTGTCCTTTCATTTTGAAAGAGACTGTTTTATTAATATCATACAATCAACGAAAATAACTACTCTTTTTTTGCAGTGATTCAAAATAGTTCATATTTAGCCATGTGGTTATTATCTAGTTGTTTGTTACCTCTCACTATGCATGTTGGAAAATCAACTTTATGTATCCTCAAAGTGCTACGATTTGATATGAGCAATTAAACTTTGGTGTAACTTTTTCACAAAACTAAAAATCAATTTTTCATAAAAGTACTGTGCATGGCTATAAATGGGGAGTTAAAAATAACACGCGCACGTACATTTAAGCGTAAACATACAAATTTTACATTTAGTTTGGAACATGGGTTCAACTAATATTTTACTTTGTGGCGACAATGGTCCAACGAACAGGATCTGAAAGTTTCTATACACATTATCGTTACCAGCAGCAACTATACTTTAATCTAGGAAGTGATTATCCCTCATTTTTTATATGTTACAATACAACAGATAAGTGGTTTAACGATAGAATGGGATGCCACAAATTAGTATATCCCATTTCAGATGAGCATTCCTCTTTTGTTTGAACCTTGAGGATATGAGCTAAATTATACTTATTTTAGACATTATAATGAACTAAGAGACGGCATGAGTATCAAGACCAGAAGCAAGTAAACCGTGACTAGTGTACCAGTTTGTTGGTTTTCATAGCCAAAGGGTGGCATTACTTTTTTTTTACTCAATATAAATATGCTTTTAGAATTGTTTTTAATATATTACTTTTAAATGATAAAGTATCAGGGAAAGAAAATGGGTCCAAAGGGTGGTCAGTATTTTCGTATATCTTATATAAGTCGATGGGGAAAGCGAGAATGCTTTATGCCAGCATCAAATAAAAGCGAAGTAAAGAAGTAAAGAAGTAGAGAAGATAAGGTAGAACAAAAGAGGAATGGTTTCAGAAACAAAAGCGAAATGTTGCAAACGCTATTAATAGAAGCAATGGAAGCGGTGATATTATTTTCTAAATATGAAGGAAGACATATCAGGATAATCGAATATATGTTTTGAAAGTGATTTGTATTTTTTTTTGTATTTTTTTTTTATTATAAAAAAAAATCTGTTTTTTTTAATAGCGCGTGATTTCTTGGTTACGCGCTTAGTTTTTTTTTTCGTGATTTTTTTTTTCACTTGCAAAAAA
>VCJI01000721.1:12922-23450 GCA_024139395.1 Backusella morwellensis | reverse complement strand
AAAAAAAAAAAAAAAAAAAAAAAAAAAAAAATAGGTGTACCCAACATGCCACAAAATACAATTATCGAATGTGCAGATGGCACAGATCCTAGAGGTCCACTGCCAGCCTGTTTACCTATGGATTTTAATACATGGTATATTTAATATTACCAACCAATCTTAAGAGCCTCAACTAACCTGTACTACCGTTTATAGGGGTTATACTATCGCTGCATTTGCAATCGGTGGTTTCTTTGGCTCTTTGGCAAGTAAATACACTAACGGCTGGTTCGGAAGAAGAGACAATATTATGATATCATGTGTTTGGATGATTTTTGGTAACCTTTTATCCGCTGTTTCCATCAACATTGGCATGGTAATTCACATTTATGTAAAATTGTATTACCTTTCAAATATTAACCTTATTTCTTTTCCAAAAAAAAAAAAATAGTACTCTGTTGGTCGTGCTTTTGTTGGTGTTGCTTCCGGCTTGTGTGGTTCATCCGTTGCTATTTACATCTCAGAAATTTCTACCAAAAAGAGTCGCGGTGCGCTCGGTTCGCTTTTCGAGTTGTTCTTGAACTTGGGTATTTTGTTTACCCAGGTAGCTGGTCGTTATATGAGTTATGTTCCTACTTGGCGTTTCCTTTGGGCTATTCCCGCTTTCATTGCTGCTTTGCAACTTGTTCTTCTATTCTTTTTCACTGTTGAATGTCCTCGCCGTCTCTGCGCCAACCAAAAATATGACGAAGCCTGTGCATCTCTTCAAAAACTCCGTGGTGGTGCTAATGTAGAGGAAGAATTTGAAAACTTACTCGCCGCTCGTCAACGTGAAATTGATTCCGCCCAAAAGCAATTTACCATGTGGGATATTCTTACTTGGAAGGACAAGATGATCACTTGGAACACCATCATTGTTATGGTTATTCAAGCCTACAACCAAGTCGGTGGTATTGGTCCCATGTCTGTCTACTCTGTTGGTTTCTTCACTACTATTTTCGGTGATGAAACTTTAGCTTCAAATATTTCATTAGCAGATGCTTCTGTTAATATTGCTGCTACATTAATTGCTGTTGTATTTATGCACAAGGTCGGCCGTAAGGGCTTTATGATGCTTTCTACAGGTGGTACTTGTATTGGTTCTTTGTTCATGGTTCTCGGCTCTGCTTTAAATAACGGAAATGGTATTGGTGGTCTTGCCATTGCTGCTGCCATTATTTTTACTTTCTCTTACAGTATGGGTTGTGGTGTTATCCCTTGGTTGATTGCTCCAGAGCTTTTACCTATGCATGCTCTTGCTTCGGGTTCTGCTTTGGGTAACTCATCCAACTGGCTTTTTAACTTCCTTGTTAACATTATTTGGCCATATATGACTTCTGGTATGGGCAACTATAGTTTCATTGTTTTCGTCGTAATCAACTTGATCGGTTTCTTGTTCTGTACCTTCTTCATGCCAGAAACAACTGGTAAAGATTTGGATGAACCTACCCAAAAGAAAGCAGTTGATGTTGAAGATGAAGGTTCCACTGGTTCCAGTCATAATGACAAGACTGAACATATCGAATTGTAAAAAAAAACAAAAGAAATAATCTTTTATTACTACTATCTATATTCCCCTTTTGTCTTATTATATTTTTGTACAATAGTTTATTTTATTTTATTTTTCTTATATTTGTATTTTTATAAAGTATGATCGATTTTATTTATTTGTTTATTATTTTATATATGTGATGATCAACATTACTGCAATACCGTTATTCAGTGGTGGCTTTTCCTTTTACCGCTATCTTGCCATTTTTGTCCAATACCCACAAATCGAATTCATTAGCCCCTGTGGCTTTACCACACACCTTAATTTTTTCGTTAACAACAAGGGGACTAAGGCATCTATAGCTAAAAGAAGTGATTCTCTTGCTTGGATCTAAATGGGTATAAAGCTGGTTTATCATTAGTGTAAAAGAAAGTGGGCCATGCGTGAGACATCCTTGTTGATGCTCTACTGTTGTTGAATACACATGATCATAGTGAATTAGATGCGAATTGAATGTCAGCGCAGAAAACCGGAACAAAGTCATTGGTGTGGGTTTCAACACCAGGGAAAAGTCAGCTTGCTTCAAGTCTTTGCGTAAATCAGGGACTGGCTCTTTCTTTTTCACCTCGTCAATTTTTTCTGGAGAAGTTTGCTTCACATACACCCAGCAGCGAGATTCAGTGAGAGACCAACCTTGTTCATTATGTAAACCCTTATCAACCCATATGAATACGGAATCTCCGCGTCTGCCACCACTGCGAAACTGTACATTACGAATCTTCGATTCCATACGCACTGACTGGCCCACGCGAAGTGGGTTTTCTTTACTCCATGAAAGCTCACCACCAGCCCACATACGATGCACAAAAGGTTCAGGTGGGCTCCAATCCTTCTCATAACCATCAGAGGAAAGATCTGTTTCGAGTACTCTTGGGGGGAAATAAGCAAGGTGCCAAGCTGGTGGCAATACTGTTCCTGGTTCTGGCAGTTTGTTATGTCTATAAACTGGGTGGTTCAGCGTATTGCCCATCAAATTGAACTGTGAGGGATTGATCACGTCGTTTTCTATAAGTTTTTTTTGAGTGATATTTTTTTCCCATTGTTGGAGTAGGGAAGGTTTTGTGCTATAATGTCTTATTCTAGAAATCAATCGAGACATCTTTATTTTTTTCAAAAAAATAAAAAAAAAGAAGAGGTGCAAAAATAATAAATGACTGAGACAACTTTGCAAGCTTAGACTTGGGAATAGTTAACCCGACTGTAACAACCGAAAAAAGGTTAATTAATGGTATTTTATTTTCCCGTGTTTTTCTCTAACTTAATTATTAGTATCATCGAAATAAATTAAGTTTTACGTGTATAATAATCAAAATTTGTCAAAGATATAGTATAGAAATTACAAATTATAAAAAATGAGACCTACTGAACCTACCTCTGTCATATTGGTACGTTACTCTATCACTTTATCTATCTCTTTATTTGTTCAATGTCTGACATATACTATTTACATATGGTATATTTCTCTTTTCGCAATTATTCCCTGATTTTTCTCATTTATTTGTGATATTTTCTCCTTTTCCTCATCAATTTGTAATTTCTTCTTATTTTCTTAAAAAACAGCGTAAAGGAGAAACCGCATCTGCTTAATATTTATAAAGAAGGTTGTCTTGTTTGTTTTATATTAGGAGGAAACAATTTTCTTCCTTAAAAGGGAGAAGACTTTTGTTTTCATTATTCCAGCGATAGATCGATGTTTTCATTCTTCACAATGAAAAAAAAAGACAGCATTTTACATATCCAAACATTATCGATCATTACAAAACAATACGAGTTACCCTTGGTACTTTTTCAATGGATTCGTGTTCATTAGAATCTTATTATTCCTATTTTTGGGAGAGATTCTTAGTACATATTGTATAAACTGACATCATTTAGATTTATTTTGTAGTAAAGAGTATGATGAATGGGAAGCTACCCTTTAATTTTTAACAGGACAAACTAGCCTACAGGAGTTTCTCTGGAACTCAAACTGTTTGATGTTACATATATAACTTTGGAGGATTCTTTCTAAAAGAAAAAAATAATAATTGATAGTTAAGCCGAGAAAAAAATACCTAGATATGTTACTGAGTAACATCCCCTTTTCTTGCAGTTCCTACAACTTTATCAACTTTTGGAAGATCAGGAGTAAGCGAGGATCAACTTTGTGTGAGCTATAACAGACACAATAACTGAATATGGGAGGCTTTTGTGGTGAAAAGTGGAATTCTAGTTTTCAAAATTATAATGTATTATCATCTTCAAAAGTTTTTGAATACACATAATGAAGAGGACTATTCTTATCACGCTCATTTTGTATACGAGTATCCTTCATAATGAAAAAATACGCGGCGTAAAAGATTTTCAAACGCCTGTCAGTTGGCAAGGATGGTATTTCTCAATCTCAAATTGGGGGTTGGTATGCATTAGTCAATCTCTTGAGCTTTTTTAATAATGAAATTAAGACCGTGAAATTTAATATTCTTTACTTTGTCACAGCATTACGTTTTTATATCAGAGAAGTCCCGAAGCATGGTGACACTGTCGATGAATGTGATAAAGGCATACCTCAAATAGAAGCAAAACCAAAAGATACTGTCCGTCTTAAGCCTGTTGACTAAGTAACATTCACATAGGGTAAAGAAAAAGTGAAAGGCCGTTTTAATAGTAATTTCTTCGAAAACAAAAAGTTTTAAGCTTATTGGACTAACTCATATGATATGATATTTATTATAACAAATCAGTTGGGGATCTTCACATCTAAATAATACCTGACGTAAATTTATACTTTATTACTTCATCACTCCAAAATCAGAAATAAAGTTGTTTGTTAAATGTTGTAATAGACTAAACCAGATTTTTTTTTATGGCTGGTTAGTCCTCATCATCTTAAATATACTGAAAATTGTGCAAAATTTTCTAATACTACAAGGTATTTTACAATATTAAGATTTTGTATACCAAGCTTCAGTCAATATATTTGGAATGCTTATTTTTCTATCAGTTCTAATTGTTTATCTAATTTATCTGAGCCAATTGTCATTTCAAATTAGATATATATTTGTAACGAACGCTTCTTCTCTACAATGTATAATAATATTGTGTTGAATTCCAACCTCAAAAAATTTGGGATATTTTAGAATGTTTACATTATTAATGCTAATAGTAAGTAATACAAGCATCTAAATTAGTATTAATTGTTTATTATTTTTATTGATTGCTATCTTGAACTAATGTACATACATCTATTTAATCAATTTCAGCAACTAGAATAAATACTCTGTGCATTACACTTTGAAGATACTAGTAAATGAGGTAAATAGATGCGTACTATCATTTCTATATATTTATTCAAATTCAATGATTTCTAATAACGCCCATATTTTTATTTTTCAGCCACGGATATGTGTATCATATGACAGACATTTATTGCAATTTGTAATACAAGCACATATCATTATTTAGATTATTTATGATAATAAGGAGAATTAGATTGCCAATTTAATAAGGATACACAAAGAAAATGTAGCTTAATGACATGGGCAAAATGACCGCATCAGTCATTATTTTATTTTATTTTTATTTCCCTTATATCGCTTTTAAAGAAGCACTATATTAGTTCAAAAGCCGTCATTATTTGTCGAGACGGGGGGCTTTGAAACAAATAGGGAAAGGTTATCTTTTGTGAACAATAAGGATAACTTTGCCAATTAACATCACTGTTTTTAATTGGGCAAATAATTAATGTTGTCTGGTTTTTAACTTTCCGCCATTAGATAACATAAAATACCTCTGATTATTTAATTGTTCTCTTTCACTTTCTTACCTCTTTTCTATTTTTTAAATATATTTACTTTTATGACCTTCACAGAAACCAAAAGATTATCATTATTACCACCTAGTGGTTTAGCTAACCGCAGACGCAATAATAAGAATTTGTCACTTTGTCTCTCTTCAGATGCACCTCGTTTATTCGATACACCAAAGACAGCCTCTCTTATACCACCTGAGCAGAATCGACATGCTTATCCCGATGGACCAGTGAAAATTATGGATCGTCTTTATCTTGGATCTGAGGAAAACACACTTGATCTAGAGCACTTGGGCGGCCTCAATATTCAGGCCATTCTTAATGTTGCAGCCGAAGTTAACAATCCTTACGAATATTTATTTCAACCTATGGACTCTATGTTGGCCCAAGTAGTTGCTCCATCTCCTTCACTCTCTAGTGCATCATCCATCAATAGCGACTCTTCAATTAAAACAATGTCATCATTTTCTCATATCGGCACGGCAGTAGGATATCAAAAATTACCATGGGAGCACAACCAAGATAATTTAGTAATAGAACTCCAAAAAGCAATTGACATCATCGATCGCGCTAGAGAAGCAGGCCAAACAATTTTAGTACATTGCCAGTGTGGAGTGGCACGATCTGCTACAGTCATTATCGCATATACAATGAAAACACTCAAGTTACCAATGCAAGAAGCTTATGCTCATGTCAAATCAATAACCCCAGCCATCAGCCCCAATTTAGGTTTACTATTTCAATTAAGAGAGTTTGAGCAAAGCCTTTTTCAATCCGGAGCAGTACATGAGAAGATTCAAGCAAAAGAAGAAGCACACAACAGTTCATGCATTCCTGAGACAGTCCAGGTACGACCCGTTGGAGCAAGCCGACCCAAGAGCTGGGTAGGTCCTCACACACCTGTACATACCATCAAGAAGAAACCCACAGGTTTTATCTTCCGTACCTCTTCTCTAAGTGCATGGAAACGTAAAATCACAGAAAAAAAAACCTCCAATGAAGAAAAAGGATGGTGGAGTCCTCGCAAGCTTTCAATTGAAAACACATCCGTCTGCTGTTAATTATACCCCTCTCTTCTCTCCTCTTCCCCTGCTCATCATTTGTAGATACTCTCCCTAATATCATTTGAAAAAAAAATTATTTTTTTATTTTTGTGTGTATAGTTATGAACTATAAAAAAAAAAACGTTGTACAATAAAGTTCGAGTAAATTAAAAAATAATATATTTTTAGATTAGGAAGGTTGAGAAATATTTTATTTAAATTGAAAATAACTAAACTTGGATTTATGAAACATTCTCAGAATGGTTTATGGTTTTTTTACTCTTGGTATTACAATTGGAAACGAAGACTTTCTATCTATCAATCAAAACCAAAATGATGATAGCAAAGTGAACATAATATTTGATGGACAAAGAATATCGAGCTAAAAAAACTTTCGGAAATCAATAATTTAATGAAATTAACAAAGTCGTACAAAAGTAATAAACTATGTAGCAGAAAGAGTGTATTGGGGCTTATAATGATTCGTTTATTATCTCATTGTGGGCTAATATTACAGTACTAGTATAACTCGATTATATAAGGAACCACAATGTATATATATATAGCCTTTTGCTCTTTTTGGGCTTGATATGTAATTATATCTTCATTTTACAAGTATTTAGTTCAGCATGAACAGAAAAAAACTCGGGTATGACGAAGCTTCCGGTTCTGCTGTATTTAATGTTTGATTATTTTTAAATAATAAAAATGTTGAGGCAGATACTGCATGATAAGTGAGTTTCATAAAGAGAAAGTTCTAATATATGATATACTCGAAAGGGTAATGCGCCAAGAATCTAGATAGAAAGATACATACACTTTACAAGTCATTTGATGAGAGAGACAATGGTCATTATTAATATTAATATTAATAATTAATAAAAGAAAAAGATTATTGTTATGATGTCTTCTTTTTAAGGATAGTGCCTTTTAAGCCTCTTATTGATTCTGTAACAAATGGTGCTGTGTCTCTGCCCCAATGAGCTGAAATTTACCAATGATTAATCAACGTTGGTTTAAAAATATATTTATTACAAAGATCTGCACCAATAGGAGCTCGGCTGCATTAGCAAATACAGTTGATTAAAATCGCGACATTGATACTTCAAATTGTAGGGAAAGAAAGATATGAAAATAAATGACATTATTTTTGATTTAATAAAAAAAAATCAAAATACATAGTAAACTATCGTTTACCGTTGCTTTGAATAAAGCTTGGTAAAAATGAGGTATCTTTACATCTAACTTACAGACAAGTATTCCGGCTTCTTGGATACTCCATTAAAGAATGTTCTATTGTACACAGTAATAGAGAACTTTAGATAAAGTTGTTTTTTTTCACTGTTAAACAATAAAAGAGACAAATCCACAATGTCTTTTTTCTCTTCTTTACTGCTCATCCAAATACGATCCTATATTTTGGGGTACTTTAGATGACTGTTGAGAACAATATTAATAAATGGTGATAGTGGTTCTGAAGCTATCAACACGCCCTATGTGTATGCATATAATGCACAAAACTTTAGTCATTTGGCGGAGGTAGCGGTAATAACAACAGCAGAAAGATATTGGTCAATAAATATCCATTTTGCTGTAAACAATATAATCTCTATTTGGTAAGTATTAAACATTGTTTTTACTGTTCTTTATTAACTATTGGATCAACAGCATGAGAACGTGTGGCTTGCTCATATTGGTGGTATTTTTAACGTCGTTCGATCAACAGCTCTGCGGAGCTAAAAAAAAGTTTTATTAACTCGATATTCCATCCTATGCTCAAAACAAGCAGCGTTTCGAGAAGGACTCTACCATTTTAACGTGACATTTAATAAAAAAATTATAATATGATGGAACCACTTTTATTTATTTATGTACCATTATGTTGGCTTTAAGGAGCCCAAGACATGGTCATCATAAACACAGGCATCCTTATCAACAGACAGCTCTGTAATCAATGTTTGTAAAAAGAGCTGCTCATATTTAGAGTTTTCAAATATAGTTGTTAGATCGGTAGAAGGACATCTCAAGAAGTTGGGTGCAAATACCATTGCCAGGTTAAGCACGTTCATTAAAGTATGCTGAGTCACTTCAGGGTTGTTGTAGTCCTGAAAAAGAAAGTCTTTTAGTATCTCCTTTAGTCATATTATTATGATGATGATGGTTTTACCTGTAAGAATCGAATCATATAAAGGGCAATACGGCGATTACAATCAGGTAGAGAATTGATAATGCCTACCGTCTTGACCGGATCTTGCGCATTTTTAATACAGTCATCGTAAAAACTTGTGGGTATCAAAGGCTCAGCAAGGTCACGTAGCCAGTACTTTAACAATGAGGCCGGAACATTGGGATCATCGATTCCTGTTGCGTCGTAATTGCCATTTTCGATGCGAACTCTCTATAATTACAAAGGCATCAGTAAGCATGTGTATGTATTTAATGGTAAATCAATCATTACCAGCTCAGTGACAGCATCAGCATCTCCTGGCACACGAAATATGCCTTGAGTTGCTTGTCCATTTAAGTCATGCACAGCATTAGCCAGAAATGTGACAATCTGAGGTATTTTTAAAAGGCTTCCCTTTTGCAAGTCCATTATGGTTTCCAGGGATTCCCCGAAAACGGATGGCTTAAATGGTGCTTCCTTGGCACGTTCAATTTCAGCAGCTGTAAGAACCTTTCCTCTTGCACCTCGACTGCATACTCTCAGTAGCTTAGAGGAGACATACTCGCTAAGGACGTCCACCTGATTCTCAGTAATAGTATGGTGCTGCTCCACAAAACGAGTCAAGTAGCTTTCAAGGTCCTTTGAAGGGGGAAAAGTAACGCTGATCACACACATGATTTCCCATCCCTTTCTGATGCTATCACTATTGTATAATATATATTAATCGACATCGTCGTCATTATGATTGCTTTAATTAATTTACCCTTTAGGATTCTTGTTCAACTGCCTGCAGATTTGAACATAAATCTCGTCTCTTAGTGGTCCTTTTGTAATGCCGAACTCCAACAATGTCTGTAAGGCTTCAATATCATTAAACTGGCGTGGCTTTGGTCGATCGCCCATTAGAATCTGTATCGACTTGAAGCATCGAAGCGCTTCCTTTGTATACTGTTTGTTCGATAACAATAAAGGCTGGTTGATAGAATCCTTTGTCCATTTTAACATTTCGTACATTGGCACACGGCGTCGAAAGAGACCTTTTTTATGAGTAGCAAAGAACTTGTTTGCAAAGCCATCAATAGCAAACTGATTGATTTCGTTTTTTAAACTAATAGGTAAAGAACGGCTAAAATATTGGTTAAACTATATAAACACAGGCAATATTTTAAAAAAGCACGCTTTACTTGGATTCGCCCGTCTGATCCAGCAGATGGGGTGGTGTTATTGTTGCATTATTAATATTATTAGTGTTATTGTTGGTAATAGGAGTAGTAGTAGATGTGGCAGTGGTATTAGTGTTAGTGTTAGTTGCAATAGTAGTGGTGGTGTTGCTTTCTATCGTGACAAACCGTGAGTACCAAGATAAATATGCTCGGTTGTTATGTTATTTACCTGATGAATGGTTGACAGGGACAAATGTGCTGAACCGCTGTGTTGATGCTGCTGATGGCCGAAGACTCGAAAGAGCAGATCCAATGGAGCTCCTTGATTTAGAAGAGCGCTTCATTTCTGGTTTAAGTTCTGGTAAAGTTGCCACCTTGTGAGAAGACCGACTTGGTGTGAATTTTCTATAAATGGAAAAAATACCAGGCTTATCATCCATAAGTCCCAAACGCTCACTTGCTGATGAAGAGCGTTGATGTCTTACTTGTGTTGGTTGATGATAATCAAGCGATCGACTATTACGTTTTGCTTCATCTGCAGGGGAACCAGCCCCACAAGTCACTTTGGTTGACATTATTTACAAAGAAAAGAGGAGAGGAAGAAAGAAAGAAAGAGAGAGAGTATGGTAATAATATTATATTATTATTATTATTATTTATAATAAAGAAAAAAGTAAAGTAAACAAGAAAGCTTGTGTGTGAGTGAGAAGAGAGAAAAAGAAAATGGTGGGTTACTTTGATTTAACTACTTTTTAATCAGCAATAGCAGGTTTCTGAAGTTGAACTTTATTTTTT
>VCJI01000717.1:14174-31959 GCA_024139395.1 Backusella morwellensis | reverse complement strand
AATTCTGATTATTGATCCTTCTATCTTTAATCCAAAACGTTACAAATAAAATAAATTATTTAAAAATAATATTCACTAACTATTTAAATGAATATAAGTAAGGGGGAACTGAGTTTGATAATCAAGTCGATTCCAAACTGTATCATATAACTGGACAAAAGCTACGAAAAAGCAGTCTCATTTCCGCACTTCTCCCAAGTCCTGAGATATCGTTCTCCAGAAAGGCTGGGGGCTCTATACTTTGACATCATGATAGATGTATTGTTTTTGTCTTTTAACTTTTATTTATTAGCTCAATGTAACAGAAAGTGTGTAGCATTAATGTTCTGATCGTGTTTGAAATATTCAAGTGTATTTTATACAACAATACTCTTTGTAGATGAATTACTAAAAATGACTTGACTTTTTTTAAAAAATGATATTATAATAAGAATGGTTTAATATAAAATCGATTCTTTTAAGCACTCAAAGTGTCGATTTGTTTATGTTCATTTTCTTTAAACACACCAATATTTCCAAAGACCTGGATGATTTGATTATACGCTCAATTTTCCAAGATAAGTCGTTGATTTCAAAGAGATCTGCATAAAATATTTTCTCCAAGTCCTCCGTTTTAAATACCTCAAAGTCAAATACACATTACGCGTTATCAGAATTTAAGATAAAATGTGAGCAAACGAATGTTCAGCAAACTGAAATAAACAGCATGCCCTTAAACTTCCAACGTAATATCACTTTTCCTGTAACTAAAAATTTCTATTTAAATGGGTTATAAAACTTGATCGATCTATATGTAAAATATAGTCCAGTGTTACATAACTATATTTACTTGTGACAAGATCCGTTTCCAAAACAGAAATACATATTACTTTTTACCTCAAAGAAACACCCATCAGCAACTCATCTTTTTCTTCATGAAATACTTTGAGCTATTTCTTCCAAGTTGATGACCACAAGGAGATTAAAAGTATTGTTTTTATGATTTTAAATTGTGATGCAAGTAATTATTTTACGGATTTCAAGGGACCGATTGTGTTCACAAATTGGTAGAAATCTCTGTGTTCCCCATCTTTTCTTGTGAGCTACTCAAACGACTCTTTGAAAAGATTAGGTTATTGAACTTGTCTCTGAACTATGGAACGGTCCAGAACTTTCTTTTAAGTATAGAGAATGTTAAATGATTATGGGAGAGTGAACCTCTCATATTATAGATCACAAGAGGTTTTGGTTTACTATTTTCGAATATGATTGGCTTGAAGGTCATATCTTTTTCCAGAACAAAGTTTATTTCTTCCGCCACATTTGTTTAGCACTAAAAATATGTGATTAATTGATGCTATTCCGTTCGGAATATACCATATTTGTACAAAAAGTAGTCCTTACAAACAAGTTTTCAAGTAAAATTAAAGCACAGCAGCTGGTTCTAAAAATGTTTGGAATGCACCAGAAAACTTTCCTTAAAATAACCAGTGCACCTATCACCTAAGAAGGTGGATGACATTAATAAAAGTTTATAAGGCACTTGACCACTTTACTTTTTGCTTGGTTTTAGATTACTTTTGAAAAAAAAAAAGTTACAAATATTATTTTATGCTTGGTGGAAACAAAAGTTAAAGCTGCCGATTTATACGCAAATACCTTTCATGGTAATGAGCACACTTGAAATATGAATATAGTGATGATAGAAGGTCTGATTTGCAAACCCGAAGCCGTTTACTTTTTTATTTTTTTCAAACGTAACACCAATTTTAGTAACCAAAACAAATGGTTAAACCATGCACTAATGTCTGGTTTTATCAAATTGACGCTTTCGACTGTGCAGCTTTAAATAAAAAGGACAAACAGAAAGGAAGAAAAAAAAAACTTAATAGCTGACTCAAACTAAATATTGAATCAGTACTGAATAGACAATTAATACAAGTAAGGTTTTGTGCAAAATTGAATATAAACGGAGTGATATATGTCACAGCAGTCGTGACTGTTGGAGCATGGTAAGATTTAAATTCTTTCCTTCTCTTTTTTTTCTATTTCCCGTCTTTCTTTCCTGAACGTGTTGTTTTTTTCCCTACATATTTATATTTTTTAATAAATACATAGTGTTAAGCGTGCTGCTATAACGCCCCGGTGTCTACTATTAGGTAACTATATTCATGTTTTTAATGTATCATTAATACATCACCCTCTTAGAGTTTAAGGCTCACCCCTTTAATTCAGTAAATGTGGGACTTTCTCTGAAGTACTGGACGAAGCGAGCGAAAAAAAGCTCTACTGCTCTGACGGCTCCAGTCTTTATTTACTACTTGTGCAGCTAGATAGATGTGTTATTGTCATTGTCTTCGGGGATATGCGAACCGGAAGGAAAGGGTTGAAGGAAAACCATTGCCGAGGGTGGACTGGAAGAAAAAAATATATATAGAACAAAAAAAAAAAGAAAGAACGACATCCACAAATGGTTTGGTTCCTGGGTGGATGATGCGGCTGCCAGTCGGGTCATGACATGCCAGAAGGATTCTCTTGTGGAAAAAAAAAGAACGCAAAGTAATACCGTTTTTCTTTGTTTAATGGATATATTGCCACTTTTACATATTGTTGTTTTGTAAGACATTATTTTTAATCAAATCTCGTGGTATATAAAAACCTAATCATAATATAGTTCTAGACAATTGGAAAAGTAAAAACAGAAATTTAAACGATCAGGCAAAATGGGTGGGGTGGTCGATAGTCATATGTATACGACCTCTGGTTGGAGACCTTGATTGTGGTTTTGGGAAGCGAGAGGGGCTGCCGGGAAACGAGCACCATACTGGAAAACGGCCCCCTCGGGTTGGGCGACAAACTTCTATGCTCATTTAAGGGACTATCGAATACTCTGCTTTTGGTGCTGCAGAAATGATACCGAGGGGAAAGGATAAAAAACATAATGTTGTATCTTTTCCTGTCAAAGCGTGCCTTATGCTGGGTTATAGCTAGTCGAGTGGACGATATATTTAACAACACTCGTTTATAACAATTAATAAAACCAAATACAAAATCATAGACCATCAGGATATCTTCATTATGCCAATTTGATTTCATTGTTTTAATAAATAATTTAAGTCTATTCATCTTGTTTTTTTACAACAGGTCTCATTGTAGGAAAAGCAAGCACTTCTCTGATATGTGTTGCACCTGTCATCAACTGCACCACTCTATCGATGCCCATACCCCAACCAGCAGTGGGTGGCAGGCCATATTCCAAGGCTTCACAAAAGTCATCGTCTGGTATTGGTGCTTCTAAATCTCCTTGCTCTCTGTCTTTTATTTGAAGCTGGAATCGGCGACGCTGCTCTTTTGGATCATTTAATTCCTCGTACGCATTTACAATCTCCTTTCCGCCAACAAACAACTCAAATCTTGCTGCAACGGTCAAACCCTATTTGAGATGAAAGTTGGTTGAGCGTCCCTTAAAAATCAACCCCCCTTTTTTTGTCTTACTTACACTCTTATCTACCATATCTTTAGCAAGAGGGCTAAGGGAAAGAGGATGGTTATATAGAAAGGTAGGTTGGGTACATTCTGGTTCGATATATTCAGAGATTAATGTATCTAATAACCGAGCTGATGTGGGAGGACCTGATACCTTGATATTACGATCAAGGCAAAGTTTATGTAATTTCTTTTCGGCATCTGAAAATGTGTTTGTTTGTTATTGTTTTTAGTTTGATATTACCATTATTGTTCTATTACTGATGACAAGTACCTTTGTCTTCCAAGAAATCCAATGAAGTATTTAATATAGAGGAAAGACGTTCCGTCACGTTTATTCTTTTGAATGCGCCATGGAAATCAATGATTTCCCCTGTTTTTGACTTGATTGGCTTATCGCCACATAGGATCGAGGCCATTTCCGATAGCATAAGCTCGGTATCCTTCATCAGACTTTCAAGATTGCCATAAGCTTGATAGAACTCACAAGTAGTGAATTCTGGATTATGGTCAGCGTCTATGCCTTCGTTTCTAAACTGCTTTCCTATTTCATAAACACGGTCCATTCCTCCAATAACAAGCTGTTTCAAATAAAGTTCAGGCGCAATTCTTAGCTGCATATCCATATCTAATGCATGCGCATGCGTCGCAAATGGTCTGGCACTGGCGCCACCAGCCTTGCTTGAAAGAACGGGTGTTTCCACTTCAACAAATTCTCTTTTATCGAGAAATTGGCGAATAAATTGAATGACTTTTGAACGCGTTCTAAGTATGTTTTGTGATTCTGGATTCACCAGCAAATCCAAGTGTCTGGCTCTAAATCTTTTCTCCTGAAAATGTTCCCCTTTTCAATTGGTTTGTTTCAAATAAACAATTTGATGACTTTCTATACTTACAGGGTCCTTTAAGCCACTACGTGGAATATCTCGAAGGCACGGCGTAAGCACCTTGATCTCATTAGTAACAAACACACTCAATTGGCCCTTGTTTGTTTTTCCTGGAACTCCAGTAAACGCTAGCAATATAATTTCATGTCAGTCTACTGTGTGTACTGGTCATAAAGCAACAACTCACAGGCAATGTCACCCCTAGAAACCTGTCTATTTTCAAACTCAAATTGCTCCCGAGTTCCGTTATATCTCCCTCTCGAAGCAACAACTTGAATGGTTTCGCCATTTTGAACAAGATCGTAAAAGGTCAATTTGGAACTTGACTCTCTTTTAGAAGCAACTCTTCCAGTCATTGTGATTAGATCGTCGGCTTTTTGTCCCGTTTCCATGTCTTTGTATTTTGTCAGATCTTTACAAGTTGTCCAACGACCATGTCGCTCGGGTTCAAGTGCGAAACGAGGGTAGGATATGACTCTCTCTTCTGGCTTGGCTGTAATAAAAGGAATGGTCCCTGGTTTAATATATCAAACATACAAATGTGGAGTGTAATTACCTGCTTGAGAAGCATATCGTTTCATTTGAGAGCCATTTAGTCTTAAGAGGGGCTTAGCTTCTAGTAAAAGGCTTGTCAAGCGCTGTTTTGACATTTTTATGTGTACTTGAAAAAGCAAAACAAAACAAAAAAACAAAATGGGTGTGTAAAGCCAGCTTTAAAAACCAGGTGACTCTGATTGGTTAACGCTGTGCGACGCGTTGTCAAATTCGAAAGATGATAATTCACCATGTGGATTGATCAGTGAAGGTATCAATGCGATAAAGATGCCATTATTATAGATGGTGTGGTAATCTATCATATAATGGCGAAAGATGAAGTCGATTTGTTCAAGATGTGTCTTGTACTTTTTTATTATAACTCAAAAAATGGTTATCAATGGCGCAAGACCATTGCTGATTGTATATATCGATGCACTATCAGCAGTTAAGGTTTACTAACGCCATGCTTGACATCCTTTTTAATTGGCTAGCTTATTTTTTACTACATGGGATTTCTATTTATTTAGGAATAGTGATAATAATATATGATATAATACAGAGAGAGAGAGAAAGAGAGGATGATGCTAATTAACTGGTACTTGTAATAGTATTGATTTCATCAGATAGTTGGTTCAATTCTTGTTCAGATGCTTTAGAAATACACACCATGGGAAATGCACCCTTTTGGTCAGTGGTAATATTGAAACCTACTCCCCATCCGTCATCAAACGTCACTGCAACACAGATAATGTCACCTTCAGCAAGTCGGATTTCATCAGGCATTTGGGGTTGGTATGAATAAGCAACAAGGTAGATATCTTGCTCATTAGTGTTGTTATTAGTATAATTACAATTGCTGTTATTGTTTATAATTGTTGGTTTCAGTGATGTCATGGAATCTTGTCGCTTAGCAATAAAAGAACGCGAAGATTTTTCTCTGTGTATCATCGCCGTTCCATTAGATGAAGTGGTAGATTGTTTCAACATATCGTCATGACTTGTGGCTGAGCAACCGAAGGGATCGAGAGGTGGCGTGCTGGTCTTTCTTGAACAGAAGCAAAATAATGCAAAAAGAAGTAAAGCTACCATTATCAGTGAGCCTATAACGATACCTATAATCGTCCCTGTTGTCAATGGACGTTTGCAACTCACTATGCTGCAGCAGGTATCCGAGCTGTGGTATTTACAGTAGCTGCATGCCAGGTATTCATCTTGAAATCCTGTCATTGCCTTATTTTTTTAGTATGAAATTAGCAATGGGGGTGAGAAGAATCAACTTACCACAATAAAAGGGCTCATTAGCAAGTCCAGAAATGCAATTCTGTTCAATTGTGCCATTGACACCCTGCCAAGACGTACACTGTTCAGTATAAGAGTCTAGCGTTTTATTTCTTAAGCCAGTATTGCTGCATACTTTGGGGTCACTTGTGATCCGATCCACGTCGTCGACCCACTCCAAGCATGTATTTTGGCATAGGGGAGGAGGATAAATATCATTTTCAAAGTTGCATGGTCCAAGGGAATGTGGGTTTTGAACCATATCAGCACAAAGTCTTGCAAGTGAGTATCGAGCATATGTCACTTTTGGGTTATAGTTTGAACTAAGGCAACCCAATGGGAACAGATAAAAGTTGGTTGAATTAACATAGTTGCGCATGCGTTGATCAAATTGTGCTACACTCGTTACATTTACTAAGAATGGATAATTGTCTGCCAATCCAGCAAGGTCAACATAGAATTGTGAGTAAGCTGGACATGCTTCTGATGTTGATAAAGATACACAATTTGTATCTCGTGCTTGTATCTTTGATAAACTAAGAGCTAATATTAAAAAATAGAGCATAAATATTGATCGAAACACCCGAGCATGACACTCTCAATACTAAAAAGAGAAAGGTGAAAAAACACTTTCTCTCTTTCATTATCGTTATTTTTTATTTCATTATTTTAAAACTCATATCTTGAACAGTGCACGCCTGAGCTTATAAATCAACTCAGAGAGGCAATACAAATGTCCCGACGTGTTAGATGTAAATGCTTACAGGAACTTGGTTATATAAGCACGTATATTGTCACAATCGCACATGTCATGAGATAGCAACAGTCCTCGTAATAGCAGTACTTCGTTTTTTAAGCCGTCCAGTGTTTGCTTTAATGATTCGTTTTGTAAAGTTAAGAGTTCGGCTCTCTCTACCATTTTTTTCTGCTCCATTTTTTTTCGTTCGCGACATCTATAAGCTGGTAAAACGGAGATATTATTATCTTTTTTGCTACACTTTTCGGTTTATTTTTTTATTCTGACTATATTTATTACCAGCAAGCCTATTTTTCTCCAAGCTCTCTCTTCTTTTAGATACAAGATCGGATTCATTGAGTTCATTGAGTTCATTGTGTTGAGTATTCGATGCTTGCCTTTCTGGGGATGCCGCAATAGACATATTAAGTTTAGGTTGTATTTCATATGGGTGATACACTATCCCCAAAACGAGAACTTCTCTTTTGTTTCTTCACCTTTTTATTGTTGATTTACGTTTTTACGCTAGGAGAAAGATATCTGAATATATGAAGTATTTATATACAATATTTATAGCCGTATTTCTTGGTGCTTATTTTATTTATTTATCAAGTCAAATAACAAATGAACCATTTCCTGCTTTCAGTTAGTTCTTGATTTAAACTCAGTTGTTGGGTCCACTTTGAGCCTTTCCATTACCTTGTTTATACAGAAGACGAAACATTATACATATAGAGGCAAGATGGAATTGAATAATAGTATGAATGTCTAGCTTTTATTTTCTAATAACAAGATAGCCATGTGTTTTCTTGCTTAAAGTTATGACTATGTTATGAGTACATCTCCAAGAACTAGTTTCAATTTTATATCTACGCCTTGGCGTTTCTATGGCAGTCAACAATATTACATTTATTGACAGCTAGTTTTATCAAATACTCTTTTATGATTATCACTTTTTTTTATTTTTAAACCATAATATTTGCATATTTATGTTTATAGAAGTTTACATTTAATTTCCAAAATTTTATTCCAGAACAATCATGTAGGAAATATTAAATGTATAAAATTTATTAATGCATAAACACACAAAGTCATATGTATAAGCCATAATGTTTGTATATTATTGGCAAGTAAAATTAATGTAAACAAATCCTCTTTGTTTTAATAGCTACATTGGTCTATTCTAAAAGAAAATATTTTTTAATGTTTTAATATCATCTCCACAAATGCATTGTAAATACCATTGACATGGATATCCTTGTGATATCTAGTTAAATTAGGCATAGGTTTATTATATCCTTTGTTGATCTATTTTTATTCTCTAACTTTGAAGATTAAATTACTTTTGAGCTTCTCAATTTTTAATATCCTAACCATAGACAGAGGTAGTTACAATTATGCTTACAATTAAAATTGGGACCATCTTCCGACTGCTAATAGAGTCTTAAAGCCAAGCTAGACAGTACATGTGGGGTAAATTAAAGACATTAAAATACCGTGACAAGTATGAACTCATAGGCAAAAATTCAGACTACTTAAATAGTATCTGTTGCCACTCTGAGAAAAGCATTTCCCATATGTGAAGAGAAAGTAAATCACACCATATTCTGGTTTGAAACATTTGTAAGTATAATAGTTAACTTTAAACATGTGATCATTGAAATAGGCTCACAGCCAAAACTTTTCTTGTCTTGGCTTAGTTTACAAACTGTGGATAAAAGATAGATTGCGTTTCTTGAGAAAATGGGTATTATTCAATCTATTACCCCAAATGACAATAGTGAATTTATAATGGTATTATGACAATTATGGAAACGTTGAATTGTCACTTGAGATTTTGTCAAAGCAATTGTAAACATTGAAAATAAACAACTGTAATTTTAAAAAGAGTTTTGCTACTTGGATTATTTGCCCGATCTATTTTTTTTTGGCTACTTTCAGATGCTTAAAAAGGGACGGTGAAAAAGATAGCATAAGAAACTTAAAGTAGAAAAACTAGAAAACCATTTTCAAATACTAATTATTACAGCATGGTGATAAATCAATGCGCAATAGATTTTTGGAATTTTAAGTTTGATGTTAACGAACAAATAATATTGATCGCAACCTGGGTGTACCTATCCAAGAAGACAACCGCTCTATTTATAAGATGCAAATACAATTAATACAATGACGATTACCATGTATAATATCAATTTAAATAGATCTGGGTATCCGTATGGTGCTTCATGGAAAATAATGGCTTCAAACAAACTTATCTCGCTTATGTTATTTTCAAAAAATGTTCTCAAGAAAATGTATTCTCTTCTGTTAACAAAGAATAGTTATTTTTTTTTGTTATTTCAAACAGCATCTTCATCGCAAAGTGACATACTAAAACCCTCAAAAGCCGCAAAAAATGATTCAGTTCTTCAAGTAGAATCAAAGAAGCACTTTGATTATTTAAAAATAATTCAAACAAATACTAAATATCTAAAAACTACAATCAATAAAGGGAACTACCTTGGGTTGACGATTATGTAAAAGCACAATTAAAAGCACTTCTTTATATAAACTTTTTGATAAGAATTATAGTCAATCATAGAAAATCTTCGGCTGAGCAATATAAAAATTAAGTGACATGGCTAATTTTTTAGCTGTTGATAAAAGATATAGTTCTAAATGGAGCACAGAACGTATTATATAAGTAACCTTTATCCTAATTTGAAAATGATTATCGTCAAATAACACTGTGATCCTACTCCTTGGCAATACCATAATGACATTCAGAATCCCAATATTTAATTCGCCGTGTAGACATAATTATTCTATAATATATTCTATTTTGTCTACCTATGCCAAAATATCCAATTTGTATATAATTTTATGTCGACATCAGTATATTAGATATCAGGTATTTCGTTGTCTTGAGAGTGGTATACTAATTAATCAATAAGGTTTTTTAAGAGTGTCTAATGAAATACATGAGGCTATAATGGGAATAAATATTACCAAAACAAAAACTATTATTAATGGGTTGGTAGACGTTTTGATTTTGAGCAATATGCCTAAAAATAGCTTGACATATACTCCTTTAAGTACCAATTTAATTTTATACAGAAATTCAAATATTGAGTGATAAATAATCCTAGAACCGAGGAGTAAGTAACATTATTATTAAGATTAAAATCAATCTCTTTTGCCTTGCTTAAAACTGATGTCATTTTCATATTTAATTTTGGAAAAAGAGCTAAATCCAGATAGATTAATTTCTTTTTTCTATTTTATTTTTAATAAAAGAAAAAGGAACTAAAAGTAAAAAAGTGCTTATTTTGACATTTTATGCCATTTTATAAAATAAACCTACCAAAAGTAAGGCAACAATAAAAAGACGTGGTATCAACAGAAGCTAAAAAAGAAAAGGATAGTAAAGAGACAAATCCTCAAAGCTCTACTGATCACAAATTGTAGATCCAAAGTTTATCCTTAAAGTGTTTGCTAAAACCTTGACATTCTGTAATTTGCTCACCAAGTTGTACATTTGCGTTTAAAAATATCTAAAATGATAATTTAGGCAAGGATAAAAACTAACAATAGATTTAAGTTTTTGAGTTACTGTGATATTTGCATGATACAAAGCTTCGTGCTCTGATTGTTAGTATATAGATTTCTAGTATGTACAAAAAAGCGACGCAAAAAATGGCTTACAACGTTTCATCAAGAGATATAAAATGAAGAATACGCTTAGATGTGTATTTATAACTACATATTTTTTAAGAAAAAATGGGAATGTCTTGATAATTGGTGATAAACTTTCCAGCCACAGTGTAACACTATATTTTGTGAAAGTTTAAATCAATATGCTGCCAAGACTAAATCTTAAGGAAACTCTGGTGTTGGTACAACGGAATGTTGAGTCTGGCATTGATAAGAATAGTATTTTTTTTTCTCCTTCTTTTTATTATGTAAGTAATTATTAACAGAGGCAATCATTATTGATTATGATC
The DNA here is from genome assembly GCA_024139395.1 of Backusella morwellensis. Lineage (NCBI taxonomy): Eukaryota > Fungi > Mucoromycota > Mucoromycetes > Mucorales > Backusellaceae > Backusella > Backusella morwellensis. The sequence goes on along the minus strand of VCJI01000717.1, from coordinate 21,070 downwards.
ACTAGCAATTCCATAGCTAGATGATCCTCGAGAATGATCAAAAAAGAAATCTACAAAAAAACTTTGATTCCTCCTGATCATCAGTTTTATGAATGCTTTCTATTTTTGTTGGTAGACACACAAAGTCTCGACCACATGGGCGGTTTTAATGTCAACAACGATGGTTGCACTAATATTTTATTTGTTTTTTTTTTTCCTTCTTTCGTTTACTATTTGTTTATGTAAAATAGAAAGAAGTAGAGCACTTTTTACAAAATATATCAAACACAAAATACAATGATTACAGATAATTCCATGTTAAAGCAAAGGGAAATTGAATAAAAACATCACAAGTTTATTAAAGAAAATAAAAATCAGTTACCATTTTTTTTGGCCGATCAGCGGTAATTAAAAGTTCTGAATCCAGTCCTGAGGCCTCCTGCCTGATAGCAATCAAGCAAAAAGAGTGTTGAGCACCAAATAGGTGCTTTTGGGATTTTTTTTTAACAATCTGAAATAAAAACAATAGCTCTTTCATTTTACCTCATTCGTTAGGATTTCAAGGTTATTTTTTCAAAACGTAACTATTTGCCTGTTCTTAAGTGTAAATCCAACTCAGAATATATTGATGCAACCATTTAATTTGCGTTTTTCAGCTCATTGTTGTTTTTTATATAAAAAAGAACAACCATCTTTATCTTATGAAAAAAAAAGCATTTACAAAATGTGGTTTTTGAAAAGCACATTTCACTTATAAAATTAACTAAGGTTCATCTGAGAAAATACCTAACGTTACACTTTCATGTTTAGAAATAGCCACGAGAATATTAGTGCCTGTAAAAGTTAATTAGGTCTATTAATTCATGTGTTTAAATATATGCACATACTTATAATTATATATTTATAAGCATAGGGGGCTTCTTGTTAGAAATAAGGGTGAAAAGTGACTTTATGTAATAGCATATTGCCATGCACATAGTCCGTGTCAAATGAATAAACATCAATAGTTTAAACGAATCTATTTTAAAAACGATCTTCTATTTTTGGTCGAGTTGACTAAAGCAGGTGCCGCTAATAATAAGTCTAGATTTTCACAATAGCCATTCACATTTTTTAGCTGAATCTAAATCGAGAAGTGCATAATTACCTGGTAAACAGGTCAACCTTCCCTCTCAGATTCTATTTTTGTGTAAATAACACTTTTATATTTTATTAACTGACCAGTAGCACTGTAAATTAGTTTTTTTGACATTCTATTTTTAAGCACGGAGTTAATATATGTTTTGCCCAACCAATCAGGGTGATTCTATTGTATCTGGCCTATCACATGCAGTTCATGTTCATTGTTAGTTCTTTGCAAAACACAAGGTCCTTTTGATGAATAAGAAACATCTGTACTACTTTTATTGGCAATGAAGCTTATTTTATTTCATTTATTAGATTGAAAATAAAACACTAGAAACAATCATATTTAGCTCTTTCTTTTCTTTTATTTCTTTTCTTCCTTTCTTTTCTTCTTTATTAAGTTTATACCACCTTATTTGATTATTTTCCTCTCCCCTTTTTATTTTTCTAACAAACAAATAGAAAAAATGCCTTCAGTTAGTAAAACGACCAGTCAACGATCTAATGACAGCAATGGTAAATTAGATTCCAAAATAAATGAGCTCAAACACAAAGCAAGTATTCAAGACACACCTTCTCCAACTACCAGTTTATCAGATTATATAAGAGACAAAAGCGATAGTTTGTCTATTGCCTCTCATCATTCACAGACCGGTCTTTCCAATCTAGACTCTTCACATCAATATACTCTCCGGGTTATTAACCCTGATCTCTTTAACGAGGCTAGCGAACCAGTACATACAGTCAATTCTCATTATAAACCCATGCTCGCATCATCTATCAGTACAACGCCTGAAATAAGACACGCTGAAATTGTATCAAACGATCCTGATAACTCTAACTCGGTCGGCATTCCACCGGCCAGTACACCGAATTCTTGGCATAGCAACCAAAATGATGGTTTGTCTGACTCGTGTACGACTTCTCCGGCTTCGCTTCCCACAATCGATAGTAAATCCAATACTCTTTTGGAAAGTACAAAGGAAATTCAAACCAATGAAGAGCACCCATTGTCTCCACTTGAAATGCCATCCCCTCTCTCTCAAACAAATCAGCAAATCGAGTCACCTGCTCCTTCATATCATTCTGTTAATCCATCCCTTGGTATCACTACAGAAAACCTTGAACAGCCTCCATCCTTACCTATGCATTTGGAATCGGTCTCTTCCATTAGTAAAGGTTCTCCTTCTGTTGCTCAACAGTCTGTTGCTGCTGTTATGATCAATTCTGGTGTATCTGAAGAAATTAGAATTAATTCTCCTGAATCTATCCATTTACCTGAATGGATCCCCTCTCCATCTCAAGAAAGCTTAACGGGGCCTCGAGCACAGCAGCCTCAACAGCAACAACAGGCAAGCAAAACGCCTCAGATAGTATATAATTACAATACATCTCAGCCTGAGCGTACAAGTCATGAACTACTTAGAGAGCAACGTCAAAACATCACCCCTAAAGCATCATTCGAAAGCCGTAATCAGCTTTCAACGCATAGTAGAAACCCTTCTTTGACGCCATCGAACCTAACTGACAACAACAGTGGTACCCCTTTATCGAATCGTAATACAAGAGCTTCCTACAGTTTAACCAATCACCCAGATGCTATTAAACTGTACCGTACCATGGCACTAAAAACGCGTGACCCTCAGGTACAACTTACCTATGCAAAGTATTTGCTTGAAATCTCTGGAAGTTATGGACCAAAAGATCAAAAAATCAATTTTAAGCCTGCCATTTCCCTAAGCTTACCGCTTTTGAAGAGACCAATGAGTCGCAATCGTCGTGATAGTACAGCCAGTGGAACGAGCAGTCTAGACTCTCGCACAAGCGCACAAACCTCATATCTTGGTGACGCATTCAAGCAAGAATCACCTGAAGAACAACAAAACACTGAAGAGGTAACCGACGTGAAAAAGAAAAAGGAGCTTGAAGAGGAAGGTGTACGCTGGATCAAGAAACTTGCCAAGCAAAACATAGGTGAAGCTGCTTATCTTCTTGCATTGTGGCATCAGAGAGGTCTCTATGGCTGTCGAAAAAGTGAATCCAGAGCTCTTAAATTCTACGAGATTGCTGCCAACCAGAAGGTACCCGAAGCTATGTACGCCGTTGCACAATATAGTGAAAGCGAAAGAGACTACATGACCTCATTTAGACTGTATGAAGAAGCAGCTAATCTTGGTCTAGTCGAAGCACTCTACGTAAGTTTTCTCACTTTTACACTAAATATTATTCGAATTCCTTCTTTGTTCTAACTTTTCCCCCTTTCTTTGTGTAGCGAATTGCGTTAATTAATTTAAATGCAGAATTTGGCTCAAGAAGAAATATCCCTGCTGCTGTCCAACTTTTAATGAAGGCTTCGGAAATGACAACCGGTTCATGTCCTGAAGCCCCTTATACGTTAGGCCTTTTGCTAGCAAATGAATACCCTTCTGTTGAAGCACCACCGTAAGTGTATTATTACCTTTTTTTTTAAAAAAAAGTAACAGTAATTAATATTATCTCCCTTTTCTTTGATACAGTGAATTAATTCAAAACCTTGGTGGTACATTTGCCGCTACGGCATACTTTGAATCTGCTGCTGACATGGGTATGCCTTTGGCACAATATCGTCTTGGTTATATGAATGAGCACGGTATGAACGGGTTACATGTCAATCTACAAAAGGCCTATAAATACTATGAATTGGCTGCTAATGGCGAGGATGCTCATGCTATGTTGGGTTTAAGCAGATTATGTAACCATGCGGCTCAAGCTCCGCCTGAGCAGCAGGAGAAACAACTTTTGGTTTTCCAAAATGATGAGTCTGGCTGGTTGAAGACACATACACGCGACCCAGAAGGGGCTTTCCGCTGGTGCCGCTTAGCAGCCTATAAACATCTTCCTGAGGCCTATTATGTATTAGGGTAAGCACAATTATTATTATTATGACTACATGTTTTATTAAAATCATATCTTTTTTATTTAGATGGTATTTTGAGAATGGAATTGGTGTTGAGCAAGATTATAGACAAGCTCACTTTTACTACTCAAAGGCATCAAAGGCTGGATACAAAGATGCCATCAGTCATGTTCAATCTGTTAGTGGTTTAGCAAAACAACAAAAGAAAGGTGACAATAGACAGACTATGATTAACTCACAGGAGAAAAAGCCAAAGGAATCTCAATGTACTATCATGTAAACCTATACCATTAACCTCACTCATACTTGTTTACCCATTACTTTTTAATAATAATGTTATTTATAATGTGAATAGAGATATTTCTTTAAAAAGAGAAAAAAAAACTGTACTTCTTTATTATTTTAAAAGATGTATTCTAAAAAAAGAAAATCATGCAAATGTTGCAAAAAAAAATTTTTTTTTTCAGGAACGTTTTTATTTATGAAGGCTATTGCCATTTTCAAACCTTCGGGAATAAATGTCAAACCTTTTCAAAGACAGCATTCCATTATCTGCTTGAGTCTCCGTAATTTCATAGATATATATCTTCGTAGTGATGTTTTAAATTACTAACTACATAAAAAATCAAGTTTTAAGACTGTATTTGTTCAAGGATGGTTAGTGAATAATCAACAGCCATTTCATACCAATCCCAATTGTATTGCTTCAAGTAAAGTATACAAATCTTTTAATCAACCTTTCACTCCATGTCATATTTTGTTTACATATTTATTTTATTTATTTATTTTATAACAAAGGCGATATCCTTTTTTTTTTAATAATGACATCAGATTTAGTTGGCCTTGGCGAAACGGTCAGCAACAGTTTCCCAGTTGATAACTTCCCAGATGTTCTTGAGATAATCAGGACGGACGTTCTTATATTGCAAGTAGTAAGCCTGTTTTCGTATGTATATAATTAATACCACTATATTCACACGCACACATTACAAAAATAATAAACTAAAACTTACGTGTTCCCAAACATCAACACCCAAAAGAGGAGTCAAGTCTATTGATAATAATGATAAATATACAAATAATGGCTAATTATTTGATCACTTACGAAGCAAAGGATCTTGGTTAGGGGTGGTGGCAATCTCGATACGCTTGGAAGCCTTGTTGAAACCCTAGAAAAAAAATCCCAATTTGTTTTTAGCATATGATTATGATGCCATTATGACCATTACTTACCAACCAGGCCCAACCAGAACCTTTATAGATCAAGGGAGGAAAATTATATACTTGTTAAATTCTTGAACCAAAAACGAAAACATTCCCAAAACATACCTTGAACACCAGCAGCAGCAGTGTTAAATTCCTTTACAAAGTTATCGAAAGAACCGAATTCCTTCTCGATAGCCTCATTGAGCTCACCCTTGGGGAGGGATCCACCACCCTTACCCTTGGGGGCCAAATTTTGCCAGAAAAGACAGTGGTTGATGTGTCCACCACCGTTGAACTTGAGGGCGCCTTGAAGAGCAAGTTGTTGAGTCAAATCATTGGCCTTGAAAGCACCTTGGAGCTTTTCTTCAGCGGCGTTGAATCCATTAACGTAAGCTTGGTGGTGCTTGGAATGGTGAAGCTTCATGATCTCAGTGTTGATATAAGGCTCAAGACCCTAAGTTCAGTCGCGTTAAAAAAATTTTTTTATCTCCTAATTGTATCGTTCACTTACATCGTAGGCATAAGGAAGATCAGGTAAAGTGACCTTGGAACGAACGGCAGTCAAAGGACGGAGAGAGGTCTTGATAGCAGAGGACTTGATTGAACGGGCAGCAATAGAAAGCATTTTTTTTATGTTGTATTACTAATAAGAAAGAGAAAAGCACTTAACGTCTTGGTTGACCCCCACATATATATTTTAGTTGGGCGTTACACGAACGCCAGATGATGTCAGCTCCATGTGTCCACTTTTACATCTGGAGCAGTTTAAAATTAAAATTTGAAAGGGTTTTCATTAGATTATCGCCTTTCTTGGTGATGATATCTATCCAATTAAGAATAAATATACTTTTCGTAATTATATTCACTCTTAAATATCGCTTTTGCGTGTTCATTTTGTAGAAACTAATAACAATCCATGCTTGGTATTAAAATAGTACGTTGTAAAAAAAATAGTACATAAATCATTACATCAGTTATATTTCATTTGTTTATGATTGGTGGAACACCCCAAAACCATTGATGAAAATGTAGTTCTCGTGTTAAACCTTGTTGTTTTTAATTCCCTACATTTAGCCCATCTTGTACGGAATAACAACTTGCCGTGAACCATATCTCTATCGCGTGTGTACTACATTTCGAGAAATGGTAAATAGTATTGACGCCAATCAAAATCATTGTTTATATTACAAACCATATTCATATTCCGCTCCAATAAAAATGCACATCAGGCATTGAACGAGAAGACAATGAGTAGGGCGTTTCGTATTGTTTTGGAAAGAAAATTGTAAACGAATTCTTGGTAAAGCATGGTTTGGATATAATATGTAGATTGCACATGGTAGTTGAAGGTGAGATATTCATCGATACTATATATATGCTATTAAAAACTTATTTTACACTTTCAGATGGCTATCAATTCTTTAATGAGTGTAGATCGATAACTGTGTTTAGTACACCCAATTATTGTGATGAATTTGATTATTTGGTGCAATTTTGACTATAAACGAGAATCTTTTATTTAGCTTTGAGCTCTTGATACTAACAGATAACCCATCAACGGCAAAGGTGCAAGAGGTTCATAAAAATAAAGGGAGACGATCAAGGTAAATAGCTAAATACGAATAATAGCATCTCTTTCTAACATTTCTTATTATTAGTCCTCCATTGATTGAACCTGTTCCTGAATCAT